>JAEIFU010000474.1:0-128521 GCA_018904235.1 Lordiphosa stackelbergi
ACGCTTGCTGGTTATGACTGAAACAACTTCTAATCCAGGTGATTCCCAGAAGGAGGAACCCTGTCCAGTCATTAAAGCCAGCTCCGACACCTTGGAAGTGGACGAACATGATACCAATAGATCTAGCCCGGATGTTGACCGCGATGAAACGGGCAGTGTGTTTAGCACCACAACAACAACCACACGCAGCAAATCACCAAATACCCGTAAGCTGAGCAGACTTTATCGTCGAGCCAAGCCACCGAAAATGGTGCAACCTTTATACAAATACAGGTGAGGTAGCAGGGAAGGATTTGCTTATAAGTTAACCTTATATTTTGTTTTTAAAGCTGTCATGTGCGCGAGGATCATAATCATCAGATCTTTGGTGTGCAGTTCAATCCATTTCTGGACAGAAAACAGGCTGTATTTGCAACAGTGGGAAAGGATCGGGTGTCTATATATGAGTGTGTAAACAGAACGGAGGAGCAAGAAACCGAACCGGGCATACGCCTGTTGCAGGTCTATGCAGACCCAGATGTGAGTTGGTTAGAGTGAGAAATTTTGTAAGACTTCCATTCTCTTCCCCCTTCTTAGACCGATGAAAGCTTCTATACTTGCGCCTGGTCTTATGACTCCATTTCGGGTGATCCAGTGCTGGCCGCAGCTGGCTATCGTGGTGTTATACGCATTTTTAATCCCCTCAAGCATCAATGTAGCAAAAACTACATTGGTCATGGTCATGCCATAAATGAGCTGAAATTTCATCCCGTTCTACCCCAGCTGCTGCTCTCAGGCAGTAAAGATCATTCGTTGCGTTTGTGGAACATCCAAACGGATGTTTGTGTGGCGGTTTTCGGTGGCGTTGAGGGACATCGCGATGAGGTCTTATCCATCGATTTTGATTTACGCGGTGATCGTATTATGTCCAGTGGCATGGATCACTCTCTAAAGCTATGGCGTCTCGACAAACCTGACATCAAAGAGGCCATTCTGCTCAGCTCCAACTTTAATCCAAGCAAAAATACCGCCCCTTTCCCTACGATTAAGGAGCATTTTCCGGATTTCTCTACGCGCGATATTCATCGCAACTATGTGGACTGTGTTCAATGGTTTGGTGACTTCATCCTTTCCAAATCCTGTGAGAATTCCATAGTTTGCTGGAAACCTGGCAAGCTGTCAGCACAACTGCATGAGATTAAACCGCAGGATTGCACCACCACCGTACTGCATCATTTCGATTATAAAATGTGCGAAATTTGGTTCGTAAGATTTGCCTTCAATTCCTGGCAAAAGGTTTTGGCTTTGGGTAATCAGCAGGGTACCACCTTTGTGTGGGAATTGGACTCCAATGACCCGAATCAAACCAAATGCAGTCAATTGGTGCATCCAAAGAGCAATTCCACCATAAGGCAAACCTCCTTCTCCAAGGATGGCTCCATATTGATATGTGTTTGCGATGATAGCACTGTGTGGCGCTGGGATCGTGAGAATTGAGGGTGTGTGTATTAATAGATTTAAGAAAATATTTAAATACAAAAATAAATTATGTATGCAATATTAAAAATGGAGAAGTCCTTGGTGGTATCCTCCTGCAATCTCAACGTCGCTCATTTTTCAAACTCAGCAGCTCATCCATATACTGGTCAACCTCCTTGTGGGCCTTTACACTGTGCTCGGCGCTGGTCACAATCTCGTTTATGAAAAAGGCACGCATCAGTTCCGACTTGGTTTGCACCAACTGCGCCTGCGTCTGTTCCAATTTCAATTCATTGGTCAAATGTGGACCTGTTTTCAATTCGGCTGCAGTCTGTAGCAATCTACATTTACGGTTCAGCAGCTCCACTTGCTTCTTAAGGCAATCACGATATTCCTTTTGAAGATGAATGATATCCTGTTGTCCCGTAGTCAATTGCAACTCCTTGGAAAAGACGTCAGGGAGTTCTGAACGCATTTTATCACCCAATTCGACAATGGGATTAAGCGTAGCACGTAGATGGGCAGATAATTTGCTTATCAAGGCTTTGCGGTTTGTATAGCTGAGAGCCGGGCAATTGCTGTATTCCTGAAGATCTATAAGAGCATGGTTGTAATTATATTCAAAACTGTTGTAATCTTTACGGTTTTCTTACCCAGTACGTACTCCTCCCCATCCCCCAATCGCACATAGTCCCCTATGGTTAAAATTTTCAGAGCCCGCTCAATTTCGGGATTCTGTTCTGGTTCCACTTTCAAGTCCCGCAATTGCTCCAGTACCAGTTTTAGTTTTAAGACTCTGTTCAACTCATTGTCGCGTGCCTCAAGCAGTTCCTGGTTTTTTGTAGCTAAGATTGTGGTAGAAGGGCTGTCATTTGCCATGTTTTAAGTAACAAATCAAGAAAGTGCAAAATTTGTAATTTCAATTTGAGTTGGGGCTTAGTGATGAGCAAATTGCAAGTACCAGAGCTACTTGTAACGAGTATGACTCACAGTGGCGGTAAAATATATATGGCTGTAAAAAAGCTAAACAAAATTTAAAAAATTAAACATATTTTTCTAAAATGCTGCAAAAGTCATAAAATTTGCAAGCCTGACAGAGCACTGTGCTTGACCACGCCTATCCTGAGCGCCCGTACATGGCAACATAGCGTATACGTGATCGCAAAACAAAGCTAAAATTTAAATTAAAATTTAATTTCTTGTAATTTATATCGAAATTCTTAGCGTACATTCCCTTAGTTGACCAAATATCCAATTTGCAAGGGCAGTAGAGTTTCGATCGTTGTCCATTCATACGTCCAGCAGCGTTGCATGACGGAACTCAAGCTCATCTACAAGTTTAAAGTACTGCAAGAGCCGCAAACAGGATAAATATTATCTTTTATTACACACTTTCAAATTTATTTTAACATACATTACAAATCGCAGAAACACGCAGAAGTTTTGTTTTTACTATACAGAAGACGAGCACATTTGTTAAGCTTTCTCTGTTTATGGACAACACGAAAACACACATTATTGAAACATATTGAACATTATCAAAAAATGCATTTATTTATTTATTCTGGCCTTTAATATCCATAATTTGCCATAAATTTTTGTTCAAATTATTATAAATAGTTGACGTCAGTTTTATCGCAACAATCACTTCACTCAATATCTGACTTTGATAACACGGGCCAAAAAAATTACCATCTTTGTGAGGTGCAGCCCTGTTGATTTAAAAAATATCATAAGTTTATGTTCACTGATTCCAAAACTGGTTTCGGAAAAGCGAAACTGTGGAATTATTGGCACTCTAGGACTTTAGGAGGCCAAACTAGGCATAAATATCTGAGTTTATGTGCTATTTGCGACAAAGTACATATCAATGCATTTATAAAAAATCTAAGGGTCTATTTAAGTACAGCGGAAATTGACCTCTAAAGACAGACATTTTCCGATTTATAGCATTTTTATCAAAACAAATCATCCCGTTCAAGCCAGCGCGGTTCTTCGATTAATATTTTTAGCTGTTTGAGCATATAGCCAAACATATGATATAATTTTTTATGGCACTTAAATCAGTTTATTTGGCAAAGCCTGTTTAAGACGAAAATACATATTTAAATTTATGGGAGGAAAACTAGATTGTCAGTAAAAATTTTTATAGGAACTGTGAAAAGGTTACTGGTTTCAAAATAGAATATATCATCTACATGTAAACATATAACAGTTTATGCCGAATCAAGTAGCCTCTTTACAGTTCCTATACAATTGATTTTTTATTATCCTTATTCTGTATACTTTTTATCTTTTTCAGACTGGTTTTGATTATATTTCGTATTAAAAAATTGAATTTTTTTTTAAAAAAAGAGAAAAAATGCTTTTTACATATAGATAAAAATAGAAACACTTCTAACAGCACATGAGCATCAAAGCAAAGCCAAGGTGTTTCTTAATTTTATGATACTGTATCGGAAATTTTTTTCATAGTTGAATAAATAAATTTAACTTAATCCAAGCTACGTTTAACAATATTTATCAAAAACAAAATTTAGAACATATTTTAAAATTTTTTCTAAACAGAATATAGGTGGCTTTAATTAAATTTCGATGAGTGATATTTCTATTGCTTTATTTATAATATCCAAAAGGAACTAATGTAGTAAAAGCTTAAAGATGGGTAAATAAAAGAATTAATGATTCTTTACCATGTTTATCTTCTGATAAAGATGAAAAGCAATCACTTTGCTTTAATGGTTTGGAAAAACAATCATTGTGAAGAACTTTACAATGTCGGATTTGTTGTATTAGCAGTTCCTGCATCACAAGAATTTTATCCAGCGATAGAGTCTGTTATAATGAAAGATTGCTGGAAGACACACTAAAGATTAACTTATACCAAGTGTGTTAACTGTGTTACAACCCCACTAATACAGAAGGGCCGAAATGGGTGCACACACATACACAAAGATTACTTCTGTCAATTTGGCGTTGTCTGTTGTTGTCACCTTCTCCACTTGTGCTGCCTTTGAATTGCGCAAACAGTCATTTGCTATGGGCTCTGCCGACTTGCAGATAGGCAAATCCTGCTTATAATAAAACCGGGAGGTTATTGGAAACAATTGTGCAATCGACCATCCTTCTTGGTGGGTGTCTTGTTATGTTACAAGAGTTATGAACAAACTCGTTTCTCGTTTTCCATTTCGATCAAATCATGCAAATCAAAATCTCGCTTCCAAAACCGACAGGGTTATTCGGAACAGGTATTACGGGAACATATATAGACTGAACGGTTCCAGCGTTAACACCAGCTATTTGCTTTCACTTACGCTCCCTGAGAGCATTTTGGGAATATGCCCATCTGGCTATAAACACTGTGATTTTCTATGCGAACAATTTGAAAATTTAGAGCGTTTTACCTGTTTAATCGTGCGTTTAGCTTAACCCAAGCTCGAATATGATATTATCAAGCCTTCCACATATAAATAAAAAGTTTAAAGGCACGATTTCTCATCTGATGTTTCTCATAGTGAGTAATACAATAATTGAGAGCTTATCTGACACATATCAGCTATCTGGAAAAAAAGATAAATCGGCACTAAGATTTTTCAATTTACGTAACATGTTTAATAAAGGCCTGATTCAGAGAGTTATAAATCAATTTTTATGTTGTTCACATTGAATAGAAACACTTTTTAACTGGTTTAAATCTGGAATGCTATAGCAAAGCAGTCTTATTTGAATGAAGTATTGTTCTGAAATATAAATTTATGTCATCTGGAATCAGGCCTTAAGCAAAGAACAAAATTATTCCTGAATTCCGGTTCTACCCCAACCTAGGTTCACCGAACCTCTGAACCTGCTCCAGAACCAACCCAAAATATTTTGTGGGTTCGAACCCCGGAGTGACCTCCTGACGATTATTAGGATGTTTGCAGCCCTGGTATTTCTAGCAATTCTTTTTGAATTAGCAATTTTTAGACCTCATGTTCTGGCAACACTTAAGCTTGAAGAGACTCAAATTTGTATATATATATTTTTGTTTTCCGTGAACTGTTTTTATTTTCTAAAGGACAGCAAAGAATGGGCGCTTGAGGCATGGGACAGACCCTAAAGATTTTTATTAAGGGTTTATATTAGCCTAAAACGCGGTGCTCTCATCGCATGGAGCAATTAGTAAGGTTAACGAGAGAAAATTACTCAGTCGACATATAAGGTAAAGCCGAGCGAGAAAGCGCCCCATTTTGTTTTTAGTGCCTAAGGGCTAGTGCGTTGTGAATGCTGGAAGCGAACCGCAATACACAAGCAGAGACAAATAAATATTCTGCTGTCTCTTTCGGCTCACAGGCATACATCAACTGGCCTTCAGCAGAGGCTGACGGCTTCACCTTGTTAATTCCACCATGTTGGAGCCACCGCTACTGTCAGAAGTCTGTTCGCTCTCACTTACGCATCTAGATCAGAGGCGGCCAAATGGAGGACAAAAAAGTACGCTTGTGTTGGTGAACAAGAGAGCTCTCTCCTGGACAACACGCGTTTTTACTTGCAATGCAGTGCTCACCGATTCCACACAACCATAACTTCGGCTCGCGTTTATAAAAACACCCCTGACTTCGGCTCATATGGGCTGTAGGTGGCCGCCTCTGATCTAGACCAGGGTTTCCCTAAAAAAAAGAAAATGAAATTTGTTTTATTAACACAGTAAAGACTTCGGCAAGCATTTGGTGTGAATTGGCGAGTATGTTCCTGCCTCAGCTGCTATGGCTGGGTAACTCTGCTCCATACCAACTATGGTCTCTGTTGTTGACAAATATCTCATGCAAGGGGAGACCTCGTCGGCAGCTCTAGGTTGTTTTTTTGCCCCTTTAGCTTCAGTGCATGCTTGCTTGTTAACGCGGGAGCGTTTTTGAACAGCTTTTGCTGCTGTTGGAACCCCCTTATATTTTTTTAATATTACCTTAACATCAAATGAAATTAATTTAAATTTTTTTTTTTATTTTTGTTTGGGATTTGTTTTAAATTTTTTTTTATATTTTTTTTTTTTTTTTTTAAAAATTTTCAAACTTGAAGAGACCCAATTAATCCCAAATTAACCTTCCTGATAAGAATTTTCCCGTAAGCCACCAATTACCATCCCTCTGTCAATAGCCTGTGCCACTTGCCATCTGTATTCTATTCGTTCGGTTTGGTTGCCTGGACAACGTAGCCGAGCTTGTTTACTTCTCGACTCCATTTTCACATTCAGTTAAAATTTTCTTTCCAAAGCAATAAATAACAATAAAACTTGAAATATTTTTAAGGTTTCAACATGTCGCATCTTCATCAGAAACGTCGCGAAAAGTCCCACAAGGACACACGTTGGGATCGCATACGCAAACGTCATCAGAATGCCAATCCATTGGCTTTGAAAACGGATGCAGTGCGCCGTTTTATAGAAGTAGACTACATAGGTAAGCGGCAGGAGCGTCTGCTAATTGAGGGTGATCAGCCCAAGCAGTTGAATCCCAGTGTTATAATGGACATGCGGCATAAAATGGTGAGTTGAGCTAAGAATAGATGCGGCTCTGATGCTGATCCAGATTTGTATAGTTTCAGCAAATTCCACATAAGCTACCCTGGGCCACTTTGGCCCATGGCAATGGCAACTCACTGGAGTCCACCAAGGCTCACAATTTGGCAGTGGAGCAGCGTTTTATACACAATCAGTTGGAGAAATTTCGACAGCAATTGACCAGACAGAATCCCGGCAAGGCTAAAAAAGAGATAAGGGTGCGACCCACGAAACCAGATTTCAAGCTCAACCATGGACCTCTAATGCAGAGTCTGGCCCAGGCATCTCAGCATATGGACAATTTCTACAATACTCCTGTCCAGGCTATGAGCCAGGTGGCCCAGTTATGCTCCAGCTCTAAAATGGAGGCCACTGCTAGTCTACTTCATCACTTGGAAGCAGAACAGGAGGCGGATATGGAGCATATATGGGTGAAAAACTTGAATCCAGTGAAGGACTTGACAGAATTTAAGGAGGAGCTACCCTTAGACTCACTGGAATATCGAAAGTTTAGCAAGCAACTACAGGTGGATGAGAGTAAGGCCATGTTGGAGCGTTGTCGCACACCCAGCCCTTTAACCACCACCGAGGAGTTCTTCAAACCCATGAGAGCCGCCGCCGAGCGTCAAATGTTGCACATGCGCACCATACGCCACGAAGAGGAGCTGCAGGAACAGCAGCTTAATCAGCCAGCACAGTTGCAAAGGGAATCCTCGACTTGTTCCAACACTAGCGATGGCATAGACTCTGTGATTTCCGATCTGGCCGAAGAGGCGTTGTATGAACTGCAAATGGAGGCAGCCGAGGAGCAAAAAGAGCAAGTGAACATCAAACAGGTGCAGTTCCAGTTGCCACCAAAGAAGGCAGCCACACCACAGCCTGAGGTAGAGGAATCCGAGCCAGAGCCCCTACCCTTGCTCATACGTCGCCTTGAGCTGCCCAAAATAATACTGAAACCCAAAGAACCGGAACTTCAGGTAGATGACATCGAGCCAGTGCAGCCCATAGCCCAGGAGAAGCAACGGATTATTGACCAACTCTTCAGGGCCAAGTCCGATGCTCAATTGGATTTAATGCGTAAATATTTTCTCAAGTGGATACACTACACCACACTGGAGAGGATTGAGCGTGAGCAGGGACAAACCCACATTTCACAGGGTAATCGGGTGCAGAAGATTAATGCGTTTTTGGACAAGGTGCGGCAAGAGAAGCGGCGTCAAAAGACCTCCAGGCAAGCGCCCAGTTCAAGTGAAATGGAAAAAGTGGCACAGCAATCTCTGGAACAAAGGGAGGAAGCTGTCAAGATGGCCAAGCAGTTTAAGAATAAGTAAGATCAGTAATTCCAGCTTTCGTTTAGTTCACCAAAAGATATTCTACTTTTCCCTTAGACTTAAAGTCCAGCAGGATATTATTGACCTGCAGCGCATCAAACTGGAGCGTCAGGAGCGTCTCATAATGCAGCTTAAGCTGAGCAAGCTAAGCGACGAGGCCAAAGAGGCACGCGAGGATCTCAAACAGGAGCTAAAGACCGTCATCCGTTGCGGCGATCCCAAGGCAAAGGCCAAGGCCAAGTGTCTACAGCTGATAGGCAACCTGCGTGATGCTGAGGATGAGGAAATGGCCAGGCTACAGGGTAAGGCTCTGCTTCAACCACGTTTCCTGCAGCACATGCAGGAGCGAGCTCTGGAACGGAGTGTACGACATGAACAGGCACGTCAACGACGTGCACAGGCCGAGGCAGAACGAGAGGCAGCAAAACTTGCCATCGAGGAGGCCAAGCGGCAGGAAGACGAGGAGGCCAAACTCCTGCGCATGGAGGTGCTCAAGGAGAAACGACGTCAGGAGAAAATGGCCAAAGTACTTAAAGAACGCGAGCGTCAGCGTTTTATAGAGAATCAGAAGAAGGCTCTGGAGTTCAGTCGCCGTCTCTTGTTGCGCAGAATCGGCATGGAGGGATTCAAGCGTCTGTTGCAGCGCAAACGGGAGAATCTGGTGAAAAGCGAGGAGTTTCGTCGACGCTTATATAAAAAGAAAGCGTTCGTGGCCTGGCGCGGTTTTACGGCTTATAAGCAACGTGAGAAGCTGGTCCGTGCCGAGCAATGCCATCAAAGGGCTGTGAAAAGACGCGCTCTAATGGCCTGGATTGTGTATACTAAGGATGAGCGTAGTAAAATGCTGGTGGCCATAGATTGGTATGCTTTGCATGCGGTGGAACGTTGGTTTGGACGCTGGCTAAACTATACAACCCACTGTCGGATGCTCGAGGATACCAAAATGAGACAGGCCATCTCCCATCATGAGTGGTAAGCAAAAAAGATGTAAATTCTTTGTGATTTGTAAAGCTTAAATAGTTTGTACATATTTTAAAAGTTTGCCTTACATTATCTGACAAATTATTTGTAGAAAATAGTTGAATTTTTTGAAAACTTTATGTATTACTTAAACTTTGATGAAAATTTGGCTAAATGGGGCAATTTAGGGAACTTCCGGCCATATTTAAAATCATCAAAAATTAGCAATTAAGGCTATTTAGCACAATTTTTCATTAAAATTTATGCAAATTATTTTGCTTTGCTTTAATATATTAAAGCTTGGAGGAGGGAAGGATTTTAGAGGAAAAGAGGGAGAACGATATATTCATCCGATCTTGATCATACTTTCCAAAATTGTGTTGAGACAGAGAATATTCACAACTGGAGCGACCAAAGACGCTGCTATTGAAAACAAAAAAGTTTTTCTCACTAAAACTATTTTTTCGACCGATCAATCCTATGGCAGCTATATGCTATAGTCGTCCGATTTGGATCAGACTTGACAGAATTATGTGTTAGCATATCATATTGATCAGTAACGAGTTTGGTTGCGATAGCATTGAAAACAAAAAAGTTTTTCATACTAAAACTTTTTTTCAGACCTATCTTTTGTATGGCAGCTATACTATATAGTTGCCCGATTTGCATAAAACTTGCTGAAATTATGTGAAAGCATTAAAAACTTATAAATACGAGGGTTGGGAGCGATAGCATTGAAAACAAAAAAGTTTTTCTCACTAAAACTACTTTTTCAACCGATCGTTCCTATGGCAGCTATATGCTATAGTCATCCGATCCGGCCGGTTCCGACAAATGTGCAGCGTATTTGTACCAAAAGACTTCGTGCAAAGTTTGGTAACGATAGCTTTAAAACTGAGGGAGGAGATAGCATAGAAACAGACGGACGGACAGACGGACGGACAGACGGACATGGCTATATCAACTCAGCTCGTCATGCTGATCAAGAATATATACTTTTTAAGCAGCGGAGATGTCAGTCGTACTGTGAAAAGGAGTAAAAACAAAATGGATAAACAATAAATATATTAGCAAGGTTTTATTTTGGTGACACAGTTTGGGAGCCAGCAGCCGGCACTCGTCTGACGACTTATTAAATCGCGAAATAGTACAAAGAGGATAAAAATATGAATAATCAAAAAAATTTTATGCCCAAGCAAATAAAAAAATCAGGCCAGCATTAATGCATAAGCGCAATTCGCAGCTAAAGGATCTGCATGGAAAAAACCGCTAACTGCTTAAGAAACTGCTTTTCAAGGGTACAAATGACCACACATAACTACATTACCATGATTTTGACAATACCGAACCGCGATAAATACCATGGATGAACAATGTTAAAGAATATAGTCAAGATCATAAAGAATGTTTCAAACCACTTTCCGTGACTGACAAATCATCAAATCGCGGAAAAAGACCGTTGCGGATTAAAAATATAATAATGTCAAACAAAGTACAAAATCATGTCAGGATTAATGCATGCAATTAAATTTGCAGCTGAAGGATCTGCATGGTAATAACCGCTAAGTGCTTAAGAAACTGATTTCAAAGGCCACGAAAGACCATGTACCATGGCCATGAGAACACTGAATGACTGATTATGACAACACTAAGCCACGATAAATACTGATAGTGAAGATCTTATTTAACATATATCAATCCAAAAAATCGCTCTGTACTTTAGAATACAACTCTCCATTATACTGAAACAGTGTCCAATTGCTTGCCAAGATGCAGCAAAACAACTTCATAGCTCAAACCATTATTGAAAAGACAAACAATCCCACAAAGCTCGCTGCAGTCGAGTTCCACTACCTACCAGGAAATATGAATATGCCACAAAATGTTCTAGTAGACGCAAAGGCCAAAAATGCTCCTACAGAAGGTCACTTCATAGTATTAAACTGCAGTCTAAAGGATTCAATCTGTAAAATCTTCAGAGCCATAAAGGATGACTGGGATAAGGAGTACGCCGACTTCGTTGCAAGTAAACCAAGAGGATTCTGGGATTTATTTCCATCTACGCTAAACAAACCATGGTTCAACACGAAAAACTGCAATTTAAAAGCAAAAGATATCAAGTTAATAAATAAAAATAAATGCGTTCGATACGTGCAACGATTACGATAACGCCACACACATAATTTTCCCTTGCCAAAAACACTAAACGACACGACCACATTTCATATTTGTAACTAATTATGACAAAATTTACACCTTCTTTAAACAGGAGAAAATAGACGCATTCCAATCGCAACACACGGAAGATTGGAGCCTCCTATCGCAACTCATTTGAGAGCTTTAAAGCCATGGCCTAAACCACTGCGGCGAGCTTGTTTCTTCTTCGCAGCTCCGCAGCATAAAATCATTAGGCAGTTATTTTTGTAATTGTTCATGCCTATGCCTTTTTCTGTTGTGTTATTTCAAAAAAATTATATTGTTTGCTCAAACAAATCAGCCTACTTGATTTATAAATTTAGTAGATTGGGCAAAGAAATGTATAATAAAATTTGCCCCCACTGTGTGAACACTAACGCAAATCATTTGCGGAGGGGAAATATTTGCGCAAATTTTTCAAGAGCAAATATTTGCTCATGTGGAACACCAAATTTATTTTACGCAAACATTTATAGTTCAAGGCCAACTTTGTTTGCACAATGTGTTCAAATTTTGTTTGCCTGTGGGACCTTAGCGGAGAAATATTTAAGAAACTAAAAAATGTAGGATATATTGTTTCTTACTCACTAAGGCGACTCCAATGCTCTATAATACATGACATATATAAATAACAAGTTCATTGTATAAATAGATATTTCTGTGACTGTTCTACAACTTCTAGGGAATTTTTTTTAAATTTTTTTCCGTAAAACTCTGAGCTGCAGTAAGGTTTGTGCACAATCTGTGTTTCAGCATGTCTAAAGCTAGGTTCATACTGGCATATAATTTGCCCAAATTTTGATGACAATTTTGCTCAATGGACCGAATTTGCTAACTCATTGGACACATTTGATCAAATTATTTGCGCATGAAACCATCGTTTTAGTTTAAAGTTTAATCTGCAACCTTAGATATTTAGCCAAATTTTTAACACAATTTGGGCAAATTATTTGCCTGTGTTAACATAGAGTTAAGCTAAGGTTCCACAGGCAAATAATTTACTCAAGTTTTAATGAAAAGGATCTAGCCCGACAGGGGAAGGGGTGCGGCCTAAAGTCTGGGATTTCGAAAATTCCTTTATAGTTGGATAGATTACTTTAAAACAAACCAACCCAAGTTTGGTTAATTTTATGCCTTTCCTTGAGTATCGTCAAAATCCTTTTTATAGCCCTTTTTAATTGCATATCTCGGGAACCGATAGCTAGACACATGAATAAATTGGCAGTGTAGAGAATTGACAAAAAATTTTTATTTTTTTTTACCGCTATAAGTCTCCTAATAAACGGTTTTGCCGAAGGTCATGAGGATACCCAACTATATTTATATACGATCGTAGTTTTAATCAGAGTTTTTTTTTTTTAAAGCGTATCTTCGTTTTTTAAACTTTCAGGTAATTGGCTTCAAAGGTTGGGAAATTCCAGGAAAAGTTTTAAGGTGGCGGTCCAACCGACAATCGACCATATTTTAGTTTTCTTTTATTTATACCGAAAAATGTTTTCAGTGCATGTCACCAATTTTTCTCATTTTCGAAAACTTTGGTCAATTCTCTATCACTGCCAATTTATTTCATGTCTCTAGCTATTCTGGTTCCCGAGATATTGCAATTTATAAAATGTCCGGCATGGAGTAAGAGTCGTTGGGGCCAGTACATTAGGTCACTGAAGATTTGGTAGAGGTACCAATGAAACAGCTGTATGACCACCTAGCCTCCTGTGTGGTGTGTTGTGTTCCTGCTTTTTTAAGTTATGTGCAAACATAACGAGACCTAGAGCCAGCGTACTATTGATGGTTTGATTATCATAAAGGTCGTTAAAGCACACTCATGTGTAAAAATTTTTATAAAAATTAACCAGATCAGTTTGTTTTGAAGTAGTCTATCCAACTATAAAGGAAATTTCGAAATCCCAGACTTTAGGCCGCACCCCTTCCCTTATCGGGCTAGACAATTTCCCCAAATTGGTCTAATTAGGCAAGTTTTTAGATATATTTTAATAAATTGTTTGCGTATGGAACCATAGTTTTAGGTTTAAGATACAAAAATCTGCGTTCATTGCTATTTAGTCAAATTTTTATTAAAAATTGGGGAAATTATTTACCACAGCTTAAAGCTAAGTCCCCATATACAAATAATTTGTTCAAACCATAATACAAATTTGGTTAAATAGACCTAATAGGAGAACCATTCGGCGATATTTAAGGAAATTAAAGCGTATGGTTTCATATCTTCAGTTTTAAGTCCTGTACAATCTGCAATTTAGGCTAATTAGCCAAACTCGGCCAAATTATTTGCCTAAGCTTTACCAAATTATTTGCTTACAAATCTGTGACAATAAGGAATAACAGCACAAGTATGTTTTTCCAATTTTACAGGAAAGCAATTATTAACTTTAAAAGAATAAGTAAAAAAAGTGATGGGTCGCTAAGTGAAAATTCTTTACAGATTGGAAGCGTAATTACTTTAAGTATATAAGTGTGTTTGAATAAATCAAGTTGTTTATTTAGCACTTTGATGTTCACAACTAATTTACATTTTTTCGGGCTTTTGTTGCTTTGATTCACCGTTATAACTTTGTAACCACTTAGCCGTGGTTATATGGTTATGGTTATAATTGATACTGACAAAGCCCTTGGTATTAAATCTCAATTTTTGTTGTGCTGTAATTTCTTATTGTCACAGAAAAGTCACTAAGAACAAACTATTTAAATTAAATGTTTTAAATGATTTGTTTATATTTATTACCATCATAAGCTGTTATTTTTTTTGATACAAAACAGCAGCAAATAATTTAATTTTCTCCCTATTTCAGGCATCTGAAATGGAAAGTTTTGGACTGTTGGCGTCGTTTGCCGCAAATTCTTAAAATCGAAAAGGAAACCGAAGAACGTCGTCAACGTTGGCGCATGAAAATCTGGGAACTGTTGCCCGATTACAAGCCCCGAGAAGATAGTCTTTGGTAGTGTTAAATGTAATTGATTTTAATAATATTTTTTGTGTTTCGTTTTGAGTTGGCATTACCTAATTTTAATATATTTATTGTGAATAAATTTTGTTTTGGAAATTGCATTTCGAAACTAGAAAAAGCACTACAACTACAATAATATTAATACAATACATAATAATACATACATCATCATTTATCGCACTACAAACTTTAAGCTTATGTTTTTTTGCTAGTTCAATTAATTAATTTGGGCGATTAGCTTTGTGCTTGCGTCTTGTCCAACTCGCATCACTTAAGAATGGCCCTCCAGTTGTTCCAAATACGATTCCGACTGGCCGCAGGAGCGGAACGTTTATATTCATGTAAAGTGGAACCAAGCCAGCCCACATAGGCATGGCGGGCTAGTAGAAATGCTATATAGCCGGATATAAGCATTGCATAGGCTGCTACTACAAACGATATGCCCAATCTGTGGATGAAATAGGGATAAGTAATGATTAAAAATTGTGGAATGTAGATTTTTTTCTAAACTAAACTAAATATTTTAAGGATTGTCTGATCGGTAATTAGAAGAGAACGAATAAACAAAATTTTTATTTTATTTTTGAGCAGAATACTAAAATTGAAAATATTCTGCCGAGAGGCTTCAGACAATAATATAATTTTTCAATTCCTTAGGTTAGTTTTTTTCCAAGGAAGAAGGATGACCTGTCAACCGTTTTAAAACATGTTATCCCTTACATCTGCAACAATTACCCCTCGCGCTCTTAACGTACCTGTAATCAGACTATAGTATACTTCTTCCTCACAAACTGCTAAATCATTTGTGCGTCTATTCCATTTGCTATACGAGACGATACTCTCAATATTCAGTACGATAATTATCGTTTGAATAGAGCACTGATAAGCATTTAAATGCTGTTAACATTTTTTCTAGAAATTCAATTTCGAAGGGGTGCAAAAAGTCACATATTCAAAACCATAGTAATCATAGATTTCAATAATACGAAACGGAAAAACCGAATCAGCATATATTCGGTCACTGTTTGCATCCACGCGATAATTTGATACATTTTGGATATAATAAAATTTGCATGAACCAAATTGTTGAACAAAGTGACGGTATGATTGCATGTACTTTACGCTATCTAAAATCTTTCTGATGGTACAAAGGGCTATACATAGAATGCATAAGAAACCATGTAGATAACTATGCCAATGCAATTAACTGTAAGTTTTTGCTTCGCATCATAGCCTTTCCAAACATCATAAATATAATGATGGAAAAATGACACGTTCGAAATGTCAAGTATCGACAGAGATAAATATTTTTGCAAAAAATGTACTCAAGATTTTTAAATAAAATAATATACATTTCAAAGAACTATTCATTCATAGGATATTAAGATTATTTGGGCTTAGTTATTGTGTTAGGTTTCACTAAACTTTATCTTTATATAGCTGCAAACATAAGAGAAAACCACTTCTGTTTTTGTCACGTTCGTATAGCTTCCAATTTCGTCTATTTTGAAAAAATTTTATGGCACTTTAACACTAATGGAAGTGCTTGCTGGACTATAATTATACAGTAAAAACGAAAAATTTTAATTTTGACTTATTTCTTACAGAACTAAAATATCGACGGGGCTTTTTAACAATTACAAAAAAATATTTTTTTTTCTACAGAACTAAAATATCGATTTTGACCAAAATTTTATATTTTCACTCTGTCAAACTGAACTCCGCTGACGAAAACCGGAATGTTCCTGCATAAAAGAGAATCCCTATGCTGTGAAATGAGTCCTATTCTATTTGAAAAATCCAATAATCCTTCAAAAGGATATTTCCAATTAGAATAAGTTCACTCTCCGACAACTGTATATACAACTCGGCATCAGTTTAAGTTGGAATAAAACAATTCCGAGATCTTACTGCATGACCCAAATCAGACCGAATCTTTAGGCATCCGCCACCATTTTCCATTTATGCCGGGATTTCCGTGGTTGCTGTAAGTCGCGCCAATATTAATAGAAGGCATCTGGGCCGTCTTATTTGAACATTTTTCATCGGAGAAAACCACATTGTTAAGCTCAGCTGAACAAAACTTGTATCTTCAGCAAATGCCACACGAGCCTTCAGGTGAGGTGGAAGTAGTTTTGGTACAGGCACTCGGGGAGTATATGAAGGGTTATTGTTTTGAATAAAAACTTGATGAAAACGGTTGATAGTTGCATTAAGGTCTAAATGAAACTTTATCTCGTTATAAGAAATGTCTCTCTGAACCGCGAGACGAAGACTTATCCGTTTGCAGCGTACTTTAATGTTGGTGGGTCTGACACAGCATTTGATGTCACCATTGTAATCGAGGTTTTTCCAAAAATTTTAAATCGTGTTTCTATGCTGGTTGACTTTAGCTTCGATATCAGCAGTTTTAATGTCACTTTACTTAGGCCCTATAATTATTCTACCCTCTTTAGCTGACAAATGCACTCTACGTGGCATGCTAGGATAAAACCACACATGGTGGTTTCTATGCCTGATCGCTTTAATAAAGTTACAACGGCAAAATGAAGCACAATTAAAAACAAAGTTTAAACATAAGAAAGATAACACAGACAAATCAGAATTTGGACTTTTAAATAAAAAAGCAACTTTAAAAGAATTTATGGTAAATGTCTATTATATGTCCTTCCTCTCCAAAAATTCGGGAATTATTTAAGTGCAGAAATTAATTGGCGCTCATCCATGGTTTCTTTTCTAATGAATTTTGAAATTTTCTGTTTTTGCACCAAAATAATGATCGTGCTTTTCTTCAAATGTCAAATAAATAATAAAAAATATTAAATTTGTGAATAAATTTGTTGTGTTCAAATCTTCTGAGAGTACGTTTGTTCAAAGTAGGTGATTAATATGGCTTGTGCGGGTTGTGAAACTTCAATTTCGAATTTTGTGTCGATGTCGGAGTCCGAAGTCATTGAATATAAAAGAGAGTGTCCTGACTGATTGATTCACTGACTGACTGGACTGACTGGCTGATTGGCAATCATCGCACAGCCTAAACGGTAAGAGATAGAAAGCTGAAATTTACAGGAGTTTCTGTTAGTGGTGATAGTGCGTACTAAGGCGGGGTTTTGGAAAATTCCACCCGGAAAATTCGGAAAAGCGTGGGAAAAGTTTGTATGGGAAAAATGTTATTTTTCATCCGATTGACTTGAAACTTGGTTTGTATGCAAAGTACGCGAAATAATTCGACACGTGTTTTCCCGATTTCGGAAAATCCGCCCACGAGGAAAATGGCCGGAAAATTCTGCATGAAAAAAACTATTTTTTATCCGATTGGCTTGAAACTCGGTTTGTAAGGTCAAAATGAGAATTCATTTGTGTTTTCATTTTCCGATGTTGGAAATACCGCCGGGATGCCCGCTGGGAAGTGGGTGGGATGTGGGTGTGATGAGGGAGGGATGTGGTTGGGACGTGGGTGGTATGCAGATGGGAAGTGGGTGGGATGTGGGCGGGAAGTGGGTAGGATGTGGGTGTGATGTAGGTGAGTAGTGGATGGGATGTGGGAATGAAGTGGGGGGAGGTGTGAGGGAATTGGGTGTAGAGTGGGTGGGATGGGGGTGGGAGTTGGAGGGAAAACCCATCAGCAAAGTTCAATTTCTGGGTTCTACGGGGTATTATTATATCTAACATTGTTTGGTTCTATACTGTTGAAGGCGCAGCGAAGCGCGCTGGTTATTTGCTGGTGTCATATTAAAGGAAATGAACTGTCCAAAATTTCGTCCAAATGTTCAAGGCATAGTGTTAATGAAGGTAAATGTTTGGAAATGAATAACATTTAGCAGTTAAATTCTAGGTGTGATTTGTTGACAAATTTAATATTTTTTATTTGACATTTGGAAAAAAGCACATGCATTTTTTTGACCGCCAATTAATTTCTGCACGTAAATTCATTCTAATTCGCGGTCTATCGAGGAAAAATAATTCCCGAATTTTTGGAGGAAGGTAACATAATAGAAAATTACCTTAATTTTTTTTAAATATTTTTGCTAGACATTTCTAACTCAAAATAATGAAAGTTTAGCTTTTCAAAATACGCTTAAATTTGCTATTTTGACATTAAGCTGCTGTAATTTTAAATCTTGTGACAATAAATCAAAATTTGGGGTTTCCGATTTTGAGTTCTGAATTTTGTCAAGTTTGGTTTTTGTTTAAAGACCCTGAAACTCAAGTCAGTGACTTCAAATGAAAGTGGTTTTGACTGCGTTTCGAATTGACTCCTTTTGAGAGGAACAATATTAGTGCAAAGTTGAGGGCGAAGCTAAAATAAATGGCTAGTAAAGAGATTCCATTAAGAAATAAGCTCTGAACTATCATTTTCCCCACTTGCCTTAACAAAATCACAATTACTACAAATGGCACATGACTTAGTTCCACAGTTTTTTCTTAGTTGCATACTTGACTGATAAGACTAGTGTGCGGCCATAATGCCACTTTTTTTCCTATGAATTTTGAAACGCTGAAATCAAGAACGATAAGGCAATGCTAACTTTGTCTGTCCCAAGAGACTGACAATCAAAAGCTTGCTATGTGACCATTTCCTGAGTTATTTTTGCTTATTACTGGAGACCTATGCGATAAAGCCTTCACATAAACATAGTGGTATAGGTAGAGCACTTTCAAGTCATGGAAAATCATTGTGGTTAGCTTGCTTTAGCAAAGAAATAATGGTGGACTTAGGTGCCGTTCCATTTTCCATTACTATAAGTCAAGTAGAAAGCGTTATGGTAAATGATAAAATTAACAAACCCTCTCCCTTCGACAATTATTCCATTATTCCAGTTATAAAGGACAGAGGAGCTCGTTCTAGCTACGGTTTTGGCGGAACACAAATGCATAAAATGGAAAAACTTATGTACACCGTTAGGTAGAACTGAAGTGCCTCGAAAAATCTTCAAATATAGTTAATATACCATAAATTACAAGACCAATGAGTTTTCAACTGTGTTTTGAAAATCCATTTTTTAGCTACAAAATACATGTTCAAGTAAAGTGAACATTTGTGCTGATAAGTGTATGGGCACAAAGGGTGGTCATTAGACTGGTCCAGATTTAAAAAATTCTGGAAATTGCAAAATATCCCGACGGATTCTGAAAGTTTGACACATAAACATAATTTCCATATTTTTTTCGGAATTTTCGTTGTTGATAAACCCATGGCAAGAGGCCACTGAAGTTTGTAAATTTGACTTAATTCTGGTGGCCATGGCTTAAACGGCAAAAAGCTGAAACTTTGCACAAGTGTCTTTTTTATGGTCTACTATAACATAAATTTTTATTTCCCGCTTACCGCGCATTTATCGACTAGCTCCCATAGAGACGATTGCTCTTAAAAAAAAGAATTGTGGGATAACTTCTTTGTTTGTGATGGTACATAAGCCAAAATTCACAAGTAGTGTTTTTTGACTGTCCTCCATATAATATGTAAAATTCAGAAGAAACACATAGCTATTTGACATCAGCAACCAGTTGGATAAAAATTTCTTCTATGAAAATCTCGCATCCTTTGTAAGCTACAACCACCAAATTATATATTTATCAGTTCTAAATGTTCCCACTCAATATATTTAAGTTTCAGCACAGCTGCTTCATTTTATCAAGTAGCTGCCCTAGAAAGTGTTGCTCTTGAAATAGAATCTAGTGAGAAAAACTTCTTTGCTATTAAAGGTACCTTAATGAAAATTCATATTTGTTAATTTTATGTACTTCTCCATTATATAGACAGAGTTTGGGATCATCGGCACTTTCCAAGTTACGAAAATCTCTTTAAGAATTTAAAAACTTTGAAATAATCAATTCCACATAGTGTTTTCACTCAGATTTTATCCCAGATAGAAAATTAAATCTTGTTTAATATCGCTGCATTTTGAGTTTATCAATTATAATGGCTTCATCAAAGTACCCCCGAGAAAAATTAATGCAAGCTCTATTAATTCTTTGTAGTCGGCACGTAAGAAAGATTCCTTAAGTTGTTGGCGGCAACATCCAATTGTTCCGTCTTTTATATCATTTAAGACTACTCTCACTTTTTCGTCAAGGATTCCGGGCTCAAACTTAGACTTGTCAATGTTAGGCCATGCCTTCTTGAACCGCTCAAAAATTGCCACTGTTGGTCCAGAGGTTTCACCGAATTTTACATCGAAAACGGCTTTCAAAAAAAATTTCATAGATGTGGTGTCTACAAGCCAGTTTTAGCAGTGGACGATGCAGTTTTTGTTCCAACAGATGGCAAGCACCGTTTAATGAACCTGTATTTGATGATGTTGTGTCAAAGCACATTGCAACTATATCATCCATTATATTCCATTTAGATAAGTGCTCAAATGTAGCACCTGACATGGCTTCACCAGTGGCAGATCGAATTTTTGGTACACCCAGCAACTGGACTCCACTTTGTTGAGATACAAGAATTGGAATACGATCAACTAATTGGTTTCCTGTTATGTCTGGTAGAATTTTCGTATCCCAATGAACAACACCATATTTTATCTAGAAAAGAAGTTTGGTTAATGTATTAGTTATATTAATATTTCAACCCATTACCACAAAATTTTGTTTAATCATCTTAGCAGTTTCGGCTCGGTTCTTTATACGGGCTCGTCGAATTGTTGATCTCGATATAACCAATTCATCTATGTTGTGACCTAATGATCCCGCTACAGCACTTATGGCCCTTACGGCTTGATAATCACTCAACCCAATTCCATCAAGCGTCGATAACAACTTGCTGTCAATAAAATTGTCTTTCTTTGGTATTTTATTGCCTTTTTGGTACCTTGAAACTTCAAAATCTTCACTCCAGTCAGACTCATCTTTAATAAAATGTAAATAAAATTTAGTGAACAAAATTTTTTAAAATTTTTCTTACCTTCGATTGCACTTTTATCATTATCATGTTGTTGAAAAATTTTGCTATTTGCATTCGATTTTCAACTTAGAGCTGGCTTTAATTCATTTTCTTCTTTTGATTGCGCTCCCTCTGGAATAATATTTAGCGTTCGATTCTGAACGCTTATAATGAATTCTTCATCAAGCCGGCTAATAAATGTTTCCCTTCTTTTAATTTGATTCTGGGTTATTGATTTGATGTTTTTAAGGACGCGCTTGTATTCATTATATAAATCTTTTATTTTAACAACATTTTTAGCGGCAGATATAGATTTAATTTTTAGTTTCTTTATTAATAACTTTGCACTAAAATCCACATCGTTCTTATTGTCAATATAAAAAAATAGAGGGAAGCTAACTTCGGCTGTACCGAAGCTTATATACCCTTGGAGCATGATATATGCTGCCAGTTTGATATATAGCTATACGATATATTCATCAAAAAAGTTTTTCTCACTAGAACTACATTTTGGACCGATCGTTCCTATGGCAGCTATATGCTATAGTCATCCGATTTAAATCAAACTTGACAAAATTGTGTGGTAGTATATAATATAGATCTGTCCAAAGTGGGAGCGATAGCATTGAAAACAAAAAAAGTTTTTCTTACTAAGACTTTTTTTCAGATCTATCTTTTGTATGGCAGCTATACTATATAGTTGTCCGATTTCGATAAATCTCGGTGAAATCATGTGAAATCATAGAAAACTTATAAATACGGGGGTTGGGAGTGATAGCATTGAAAACAAAAAGTTTTTCTCACTAAAGACTATTTTTTCATTAAGGTACCTTTATAGTCAAAAAAATTTTTTCTCACTAGATTCTATTTCAAGAGCAACACTTTCTAGGGCAGCTACTTGATAAAATGAAGCAGCTGTGCTGAAACTTAAATATATTGTGTGGGAACATTTAGAACTGATAAATATATAATTTGGTGGTTGTAGCTTACAAAGGATGCGAGATTTTCATAGAAGAAATTTTTATCCAACTGGTTGCTGATGTCAAATAGCTATGTGTTTCTTCTGAATTTTACATATTATATGGAGGACAGTCAAAAAATCACTACTTGTGAATTTTGGATTATGTACCATCACAAACAAAGAAGTTATCCCACAATTCTTTTGAATGCGCGGTAAGCGGGAAATAAAAATTTATGTTATAGTAGACCATAAAAAGACACTTGTGCAAGTTTCAGCTTTTTGCCGTTTAAGCCAGGCCCCATTAAGTCACCTGTTTATCAACAACGAAAATTCCGAAAAAATAAATATGTTTATGTCAAACTTTCAGAATCCGTCGGATATTTTGAATTTCAAATTTTTAAATCTGTACCATCTAGTGGTCATAGAAGAATTTTCTTAACATATTCTTAAAGGTGGCCGATTTATTCCATATTTTTTCAATTGCGTTCGGCCAACTTTACATATTCTCTTTTTTTCGGAAATGTCCCTATAGGATATATGCCAGTTTAACTTGTTTACTCACTGAAAATCCTGATACACTTCGCTACAATCATCTGGCAGCAGTACAGGTACACCCATCAGGCGTACTACCAAAAACGGATGACATATGGCCGTCAGCGTTAGATTAGATCCCAGCAGCAATGCACACTCGGACAGCGCCAGTCCCACCAAATACCAGCGATAGTTTCGTTCACCAATGCAGCAATTGAGCCAATAACTATGATGTGAGCGCCTCTTTACACACGAACCACAGACAGGACAGTGATAGGCCCGTCTAGGTGTCACCTTGCGACATATTTCACAAATATTTGGTTGACCATGCATCAGACCTGTAAGCTCAGCCGAGCTGTCCATGTCGTCCACTTCGTCCACGTCCAAGACATTGTCCATTTGTAGTGTAACCTGAGCCTCGGCCTGCTCTTCACCACTGGAGGCTTCCGCTATGCCAGGCAACTCATCTTTGGGTGTGGTTCCGTACTGTGCCGTCACCAGGTTAAGAGCAGACAATTTCTTGGCACGGTACAAGCAATATATACTTGCACAACATAATACCATCAAGATGCAATTCTCCTCGGGCAGCAGTTCCAAGAGTGGTACCTCACACTCAAAGATGACAATCATGTAGATCACCGAGAAGACCAGCCAACTGAGAAAGAAATTGGTACGCGTCGAACTCCTCTCAGCCAATTGCAAGCCCCAAATGGTGAAACCCACGAGAGTGAGCATTATAACCACAGCAGTTGGGGCATTCAAAGCGGCCAAGCCCAACATCAAAGGAATTATAAAAGCTGGCGCCAGTGCCGCAGGAGAAATCCTTTTGGCCCCACCCCGCCAGGGCAGACGCAGGCGATCTTGAAAAGCAATCCACATGCCTCTAAGATTCTTTTGATCAGCGCGCCGGCAGGTAACCAGTCTGAAAGTGGGAAATGTGACGATTATAAGGAATTTTAAGGTATTCATCATGCCCTACCGTGTGCATACCAAATCAAAGTCAACGCAGTTGCAACAACATGCCAGTATATGATTGGGCTGCTTATCCTGCTCTCCAATATATTCACAACAGCAGAGGTTTCCTTGGTGTTCCACTTCTCTGCCGGCCGCTTCGGTGGCTGCGTGAAAAAAATCCATCATCGATTAGCCAAGCGCCAGAGAACCAGAACAGCAAATTCCAAGCAGCGTGCACACATAAATGGTATTGGTATATATGATTAATTCAGGTCCAACTTTTGGTCTTAAGATATGAGTAATAAAAAAACACACACACACACAGACAAGCAAATTTTAATTAATTTATTCGACTTTAGGGACCACTCACACACACACACAGTCGGCGGCGAAACACAACAAAAACAATGTTGCAACCGTTAATGTGAACCAGTGTTGCCAGTCTAACTATTTTCTACACAAAATCTAGCTATTTTGTCAGGACAAAAGCCGGAAACTATTCAGTATTTGAAAAAAATTCCTGCAGTTTTTATTATAAAACCGGAGTTTTTTATATTTAAAACTAAAAAACCCCCACCTTTTCCTCTTAAGCAATTGCCCTTTAAAACTTTAAATTTAAATAACTCTCACCCTCCCCTCAGCGCCGCGCACCTAAATGAGACGAGCCCACAGCATGCATTACAACAGCCCACAAGTATAAAACACTAGCGCTACACTTGTATACCGAGTTGTCACACGGTTTTTCAAGTCTTCGAAACTTCGTTTGTCGAAAATCGAACTGCGTTCGTTTGCTTGTTCGTTTTTTTGGTTTCTTTAGGCATTCACACACAAATATATATGTGTGCATGTGTGTGGTTGATTTCTGACGTGGGGCGTGTACGTGCATCTCCGCATCAGCGAAAAACAACAATTTTAAATAGCTTTTAGTCGATTTGTTTTATTTTCTTGTATATTTGAATGGCTAATAAATTGTTGAAATATACCTTTAATAAATAATTTAACTTAACATACCGCACTAGTGTACTTCATGGCTTACCACTCTAATACCTTTAGTTCAAGTACTTACGTCGTAAAGTACCTCTTACCAGATACTTGTATCTTTGTGGGCGGCCCAACACCGTCCTACATTTCTTAGATTGTTAGGTGCGTTGTTGGAGCTTCGAAAGCGTTCGGCTATCGCCGTCGATACAAAGTAATGGGGATTCGAAAGCTAGCAGTCCACAAAGCGGCCATGCTAATGTAAATGTTACTGTAATCGATGCTGTGCGACACACAGCCTTCGAAGTGTTTAAGAGGTGCTCGATTACGTAATGTGTATTTGCGCCGCTGGGATATATAAATTATAAATCATAATAAAAATTATTCAGTTTTATTCTCGTTTCAATATTCTGCTAATCGCAATTGTTAAAAGCTCAGAATTCGAAAATAAAGGTTACAAAATTTTGTTAAAATATTTCGACACCTAGAAAGTCGAATTAAGATGAATGGAAATTGAAAGTTGGAAGCCGAATAGCACTGAATGCAAAATTTTTAAAAGAGCTTTTTGTAGAACGGATTTTGCATATTTTAAAACAGATTCAAATCCTACTAGGTGAAAATAGAGTACCAAAATGACAACTTTTTTTAAAACCCCAATAGTAATTTACTGCCTTGGATTAAAAATCTGTTTTAAAATATGCAAAATCCGCTGTCTTTCATGAGATTTCATTTTCTTATTTGAATATGTAAAATACCTCTAGCAAATGAAGATAAGTTCCAAGATAAAGGAGTTCGTTGAAAACATTTTCCCATCGAATCAGTTGAATAAAGATATCAAAATTTTAAGCTTACATCAGATTATCAAAATCGTTTTTGGCAACATTTTCGCCTAAACATTCAATAAATCCGATTCCTCATGAACAGGAACAGGCAAATAAAATATTGTATTTAAGTGGGAACCAGTTAAGAATAAGGCAAATACGGGATCTCGATTTTATATCAGGTCAATGAATGGATCTTTTGTAGCCACAGATACGTCATAGAAGGAACCTTCTTTGAGTCTGATTGTAGCACAACTTTGTCTAATTAGCAATGTTAATAACCCGACCAATCACTTTCGTACTAAAGCTTAGTACTCAGATAAAATAAACCGTCTGCTAGCGGAATTGACAGCTTATTCCGATGGATGGGCCAGAGTACGGTGCAGTGTGACTGTTCAATGCCAAAATACCACCCTTCATCAAAATACCGCCAAATGTGAAACGGACACACTGCGCTGATTTGCTTGAATTTTAATTTAGAAATACTACAATTAGTTTTTGCAAATATTTAAGGATTTTTGGAAGATATATGAAATGCAGAAGTCACAGGCAATGCAAAAACTTACCGTTGGTTTCAAATTATGCCAATCGATGATTTTTGTTGAGCTTTTGCTGCTGACATTCCGACGGATGGTTGTCGGAAAAATTACAAACCATTTTTTCTGCTGCCACCCCTTCGGAATTGAATCAGCTGTTTCCGCCTTATACTCGGCGCATCTACCTGTCAAGTTTCCGATGGGCATGAACGAAAGTTTTAGTTTGTCTGAATTCGACCGAGCGTAGAGGCCTGTCGGAATTTTACAAAACCTTCCCGACACCCTTTTTTATGGAGTGCGAAAGCAATTTAGTTTGTCTGAGTACTCAGCTTTAAGAAAACCTTTGTTTTATAGAATGCTCCATTTAGCCATTTTTAAGTCGATTTAGCTACTTTTAAGCTCTAATAGTTGGCAGCACTGATTTTAACAGGGTGTTTCGTGTCTAAATTTAAAATGATTAATGATGGGTTCACACTAAACACAGTTAATGCAACTTACTTACACTAGCCACTGCCAGAGAGTTTTGAGGCAAATAATTCACTCAACCCATAATCCAATTAATTCCAATTGAAGTGCTGCCATTTACCTACCTCTCCAAACTCCAAGAACCATTTGCTATCGTTTATATAAATAAAAATCATCACGGTTTCTAAATTCATCGGGTAATTTTATTTAAATGTCAATTCCAAAATACCTCTTTTTAAATTTTCATCTGCATGCCACACATTTTTGCTTTTAAAAACTCCATCATTTTTAATCACCTCCACAAACTGTTCAAGTCCGCCACCCACACCAAAATAATGTGATTTTCCCGCCACTAAAACCAAGCCTTCTTTTTTCAAACGACTTGCAAAAGTTTTCAACAATTTCGGTTGGTTTTCAATATTATAAATGGTCTCTGAGGTAAGTATTAAATCATATTTATCTAAATCTTCAGTAAGTAAGGCGAATTTTGACCAATCTCCAGCATAGAAATTTGTTTTTGTTTTCAAAAATTCCAATTTTTCCGCTTCGGTTAGACTATCCTTTAGATTTAGTAAGACATTTGGTAGAGTGATTTGTTCCAAAACATCCTTGTTCTGTCAAGAGAAGTTTTAAATTATAACTTAATCATGTGTGTGCTTTTTATTGATGATTATAACTTAATATTAAGAAATTTAAATACTTACATAATCCTGAAAATCTACTTTGGCACCATTATTCAAAGAGTAGATGCCCAATAGGCCAGAACCGCAACCCAAATCCAAAACTCGTTTAACGGACCAAGAGTTTTCCTCGAAATTTTCCGATAGATATAGCAGTAAATCATCTGTACACTCCCAAATTTTGGCACCACCTAGCAAAAAAAGAAGAAACCAGAGCGTTTTATATTTCTAATTATAATACAGTATGTATTTTGACCCAGGAAAAAATTCACATTTTTTACTTATTTTGCTAAACAATGGGGATTTCTATAAATGGAAAAATTTGATTTTTGTTTTATTAAAATGTTAAATAAATTAATTATTCAAGATAAGTTTGTCGCGCTGAACCAAAATCTGATTCATATCTGTATGCAAAATTTTAAAATAAAATGTAAAAATGGCTAATTTGAAATCACCACAAGATCTTTTTTTTCTATTTACCCGTCTTCATGTCAATCTAACTTCAAATAAAAATATTGCAAATGTTAAAGTTTCTTTAAACCGATTGAGCGATACCTCCTATTTGCCCGTCTTTAATTGACAACTATTAAATCTTCATGATAAACTGTGCTAATCATAAAATGTTGTGTATTTGTGGTTTTTTTGGAACGCTTGATATTGACCCGTCAATTTACGTCTATTTTATAGTCCAACTTGAAAAATTTCGCGACTTTTTGAAACGTTTGATCTAACCATTTACGTGTCTATCAAATTTTAATGATTCCAAAACTCATAAACATTGCAAATTTTCGCGAAAAATCTAAGCTCAAATGACAATTTTGGAAATTTCGCGATTTTTTGGACAGTTCGGTCTATTTACATAAATTCCCAATATTTACCCGTCTACTACTGCCATTAAGTCTTCATAATAATTTTTGGTCATATGAAAAATTTGCAAATTTCGCGATTCTTTCGTTTGTTCAAGTATGTTAAGCTAGAATAAGCACAATTGAAGTCGAAAGGAAAATGAATTGAACCAATGTATGGTATGTTAAATCGCTCTGTAGCTTAAATTCTATCACTCTCTCTTCCACTGCCTATTCAGCACTCATGTTACAAGCATAGCGGCTTTGCTTTGCCGCCAATAAAATTCCTCTTTTGTTACGTGTATTTTTGTATAAGCGCAGCAGCCACTCCAACCTTAAGACTTTTCACCAGGTCCAACATCACAAAAATTGATTTGTTTAATTGTTGTTCGATAAATTTACACAGTTCAATCTACACCTTGTCATCCACCAAATCTTCATAATACTCTTAGGTTATAGGAAAAATTGTGTGTTCAATCTACGCCTCTAATTTACACCTGCACTCTACCTCTGCGCTTTAAATATTCCAATGAAAATTTTACCCGTTTACCCGTCTTTATAATAATCTTAACTCAAATGATATTTTCGAAATCGTTTTCGCAAATCAAAAATTCGCGAAATTGGTCTACACTTCTTAGAGATTGCGTTTTCATGGGCATTAATCCAATCTTCTTAATAATTAGGTCCCACGAAAATTTTGCAAATTTCGTGATTTTTTTTTTCATTGTACTTTCTATTTACCAACTCCTGCATTGGCACATAATCATCAAGCCACATAAACAAAAACCATTTAAATAAAAGGGCTCTGTGAAATTAGACCGCGTGAATTAAGACCGCGGTGCATTTTGTATGGCGGTCTAGTTTCATTCTGCAAAATGAATTAAGACCGCCATCTTCAAAACGGCCTTATTTCATTTTTCAAAATGAATTTAGTCCGCCCTCACAAAATGAATTAAGACCGCCATCTCAAAATGAAATTAGACCGCGCGGCCTTATTTCATTTTTCAAAATGAATTTAGACCGCCATCACAAAATGAAATTAGAACGTGCGGTCTTGGTCTTAGACTAAGTATTTGATGCGAGGAATTTTTTGTACAGATGTGCAAAACTACCGTTTTGAAATTAGTTTTGTGCAAATTTTCATTATTTCAGTAAAAACATTTCACATAAAACATAGCGCCGCAGGCGAAAATTTGATACAAAAAAATAGCGCTATTTTTTTCTAATGTTATAGATAGTTTCTTTTACTAAAAATCAAAAAATATATTTCATTTGTAATGGCGGTCAAAATTCATTTTAAAAAATTAATTAAGGCCGCGAGGTCTAATTTCATTTTGTGATGCGGTCTAAATTCATTTTACAGAATGAAATCACACCGCCGACGGCGGTCTTAATTCACGCGGTCTAATTTCCATCACCCAAATAAAAGTCCAGGTTATCAACTATCTGTTTACCTAGTTTTATCCGAATCCTCTGAGCCATTTGTACGTGAAAGCGCTTTCATAAATACTCTTGAAATAATTTTGCGAATTTCGCGGTTTTAGACCATTTCCACACCGTTAGGCCATTTGTGCGTGATTGAGTAACCAACAGGCAAACACAGAAACATACAAACTTTCACATTTATAAAAAAAGATCTGACTTTGGTCATTTTGTCAAAACACTTGACACTTTAAAAGAAGGATTTTACTTGTTCTATACTTTTCAAAATAATTCAAAATCAGATACCCCGTTTATATGTTAAGAAATATGTCGTAACTTTTAACTTATTTTTGCATTAAAACAACTATTCTGGGAGCGAAAGTGTCGCATTACGATGTGTCGGTGAATGTGACACTCTGTGACGCAGTGGTTAATGTGACACTGTGATGCAGTGTACACTCAGAATAAGTGTTTTTATGCAAAAATACGCGGAAAGTTACAGCGTATTCCCCATATATACACGGGGTGGGAATAAAATATGTACAAATTTTTACCATTTACAGAAAACCCCCTTTTTCCCCGTGACAAATAACGTTTTTGACATACTGTATATTTATATTTAGGCAAACCTTCATAAACTCCCGTAATTAAATCTGAATGCGTTTCCTCTGATGTTTTAATATCCCGACTTGTAATATCATCTTGGTTTTTGATATCGTCCAGAAGAAACCCGGCTATCAAATGTCTTAATTTGGTATTTCCCACCTTCAGATCTTTGGCATTCAGCTCATACAAGTCCAGGTTGGTCAATAAAGCTTCGGTAGGTTCAACTTTTTCTGCTTCATACCATTTTACACCTTGGCTTTCACTTTCCGACTCTATAGGTTTTGGTTTGGTTCTTTAAATGGACTTTCCAAAGAGCCAGATTCAGCTTCAACTTCAAAATTAAATTTAAACATTTTTTGTTTGTTGCAGGAGTCACCCTGTTAGCTGTGCCTGATTAGATGGGAACTTTAAGTAGATTTTTGAAGGGAATATGATAAAAGTGAAGTAAATTAATTCATTAATGCAGTTGAATTGTAGTTTTACTTTGGCTTACTTGCTTAATTTAACTATTATTGTTTTTATTTACATTCACAGTCAGAAACCACGCGTGTGACGATTGCTATTTAGTTTTTTGGCATTTTGTTTTTGGGATGACCTGGTCACACTGTGTGTGGTACGGGCACACTGTGTGTTTTCCTCTAAAAATTAACAAATTGTATTTAAATGGCGGACCAATTTAATAACGATGTGAGTTTATTTGCTGGCAACTGCAATTCTTGATCTTTAATTTGTACCTTCACATAGAGCGGTCAGCCCACACCATTGATGTCTCTACGTTTCGATGAAAATGCGGCGGCAGCTCCGGCCAATGGAAATGGTAATGGCAGCAGCGCAGCCGGCGATATTGATGAGGGAGCTGACAAAGCTGTGGTCGCTGCGGCGGCTGCTGCTGCAGACTTGGTGTTGCCCAAGGCCCTGGAGGATGTTTTGGCCTTAAAAGATCAGCGTGCGGCCGAGTTCACTGTGGATGGTGACTCCCAAGGGGGCAGTGGCCCGCTTCAGGATGGCGACTATGCCGACGTGGGCGACGACAGTGATGATGATGGCGAGAATCAAGTGAATGGCAGTGGCGGCAACAAATCCGGCAAACAAAGCAAAGCTGAGCGAAACAAAAAGAAGAAGCGACGCAAGAAGCAGAATAGAAAAATACGTCAACAATTGGAGTACGAGAGACAACAGCAATTGGCTCAAACAGAGGAGGCAGCTGGCGGCGAAGGTCTGGACTCAGCGGAGCAGGAGGCCAAAAAAGCGGGCAGTGGCCAGGAAGATGATCAGCCAGATAAAGATAAGAATAGAAAAGACAAACACAAGGAGAGCCGCAGCAGCAGCAGCAAAAAGAAGAAGGAACACACTGGCAGCATTGAGCGAACGAAGGAAAAGAAACAGACGGACATCAAGGAAGAGGATGTGACCATTGAGTAGGTTTTTCTAGGGCACAAAGAAGATCCATTTAAATTTAATGCATTTCTACCTTTCGCCAGATATGTGCCCGAGAAGATAACCATTGCAGATTTGGCGCCCATGTATCGTCAATTCTATCGTGTCTTTGAGATCTTCAAATTGGAGAATAAACCCAAACCTGTGGAGAAGGACAAGGCCTCACAAGATGCCGAAGCTTTGGCCAAGGATAAAAAGTCTGCCGATAAGTTGCACGATGACGATGAAGATGATGGCGATGATGAGGATGATCATAAACAGGATAAAGAAAAGCTATCCAAGAGGAAACTCAAGAAGTTGACTCGTCTGAGTGTGGCCGAGTTAAAGCAATTGGTCTCACGTCCGGATGTTGTGGAAATGTATGATGTGTCCGCGCGAGATCCCAAGCTGTTGGTTCAACTGAAGGCCTACAGGAATACGGTCCAAGTGCCGAGACATTGGTGCTTCAAGCGTAAGTATCTGCAGGGCAAGCGAGGTATTGAGAAGCCGCCATTTGATTTGCCCGCCTTCATCAAGAAGACGGGTATCATGGAGATGCGGGAGTCGCTGCAGGAACGCGAAGATGCCAAAACCCTGAAGGCCAAGATGCGTGAGCGAGTGCGTCCCAAGATGGGAAAAATCGATATTGACTACCAGAAACTGCACGACGCCTTCTTCAAGTGGCAGACCAAGCCACGCATGACCATCCACGGCGACTTGTACTATGAGGGCAAGGAGTTCGAGACGCGTCTCAAGGAGAAAAAGCCAGGCGATCTGTCCGAGGAGCTGCGTATTGCCTTGGGCATGCCAGTGGGTCCAAATTCGCATAAAATACCGCCACCATGGTTGATTGCCCAACAGCGGTACGGGCCACCGCCTTCGTATCCGAATCTGAAAATTCCGGGACTTAATGCGCCCATACCGGAGGGTACTTCCTTTGGCTATCATGCCGGAGGCTGGGGTAAGCCGCCTGTCGATGAGAATGGCAAACCTCTCTATGGTGATGTCTTTGGAACGAGTTCATTGGATCTGGACGTAAGATTTGCCTCCTCTTAAGTTACCTGCTCTAACTGTAATCTTTTCCAGAATGGCATCGATGAGGCCGACATTGAACGCAATCAATGGGGTGAACTGGAATCAGAATCCGAAGAGTCCTCTGAAGAGGAGGAGGAAGATGGTGAAGATCTGGGCGATCAACAGGATGAAACTGGTCTGGTTACACCAGTGGAAGGTTTGGTAACGCCCTCAGGTCTAACCAGTGTGCCAGCCGGCATGGAAACCCCCGAGAATATTGAGCTGCGTAAAAAGAAAATCGAAGCGGAAATGGAGGAGTAAGTGTGGTTGATATATTCATGGTGACTTTTAGCTAAACCTCTGATACCCTCTCCCCCAGCAATGAAACCCCTGTGCTGTATCAAGTGCTGCCCGAGAAGCGTACAGATCGCATTGGCGCTTCCATGATGGGCTCCACACATGTCTATGATATAAGTGGTGGTGGGGCTGGTGCAAATAAACAGCCACCAGTTCGCTCCACCACCACTGATCGTGAGGGTATTGTTGAGCTGGCCCTCGATCCCAGCGAATTGGATATGGACAATGATGCCATGGCCCAGCGTTATGAACAACAAATGCGCGAGCAACAGAATCATTTACAAAAGGAGGATCTGTCCGATATGTTGGCCGAGCATGTGGCACGTCAAAAATCCAAACGCAAACGACAGCAAACGGATCCGGCCAAGACCACAAAGAAGTACAAGGAGTTCAAGTTTTAGTCTAACCAAAAACAAAAAAAAAGAAACAATAATTACTTTTCCATATGTCTCAGTACGAAAAGCTAGTAAAAAAAAAAGAAACACTAAGAAAAGAAATCAAATGCGAACGATATTTGGGAACTTCAGGAATTCTGTAAGTCTAAACTAAGGTCCCGGAATTGCCAAATGTTAGAAAAATTGACTATGACTAAATTTTCGTTTTGATCAAATTGCTAACGTATGGAACAGTTTAGTTTTAGGTTGTGCAAAATCTGTAATCATGGCTTTTAGAAAATTTTTTATAAAAATTTGGGCAAATTATTGCCTGTGGACCGCAACAAATTTTGATGAAAATTCGGCTAAATAGCAAAATCTTCTCGACATGGAATCAACCCCGTCGTGGGATCATCAAGTAACATGACAGCCAGCAGTTTTTGCTTTGTCCCTCCCGAATAGTGACGCACTTGCAAGTTGCGATATATGTTTCAATCCATCCTATCATTCCAAGAGTCTCCATTCTCCTCCACACTGTCTGCTCCTTCTTGACTGATTGTCAATCCTGTTAGCAGTCCCATGTAATACAGACATTGTTCCGCAGTCATAAACTTATTCAGTACATCATATTGCGGACAGTAGCCAAAGCGATGACGATAAGCCACCTCATCTTTGCGTATTTCAATGTCAGCGATTCGAATGCTTCCTCCGTCCACTGTTGAATTGGCGGCTATCATTTGGAAGGCTCCTGGCTCTTGAGGCTGCCCCCACCAGTCAAACGGTCGAGACTCACTACGAGCAACCAAGCAGGAGGGTCAAGAAAAATCATCGTTTAAAAACATTATTTTTTTAAAAAAACACCATATATCCTGTCAATGTAACTTGCGATTTTTTTTTTTTTTTTAAAAGGTTTTATAAAAAATGTAAGAAGAGGGGCCACAAAATCTTGCAGCTAGCTTTGTACAGAAGAGGAAACTGGTCTTTATGGTTTTCCCACCATTTTAACAGATCAAAAAGTCTTCACTAAACCACTGCTCGAATATGCTTTTATTTCCCGATTAATTATGTCCTCTTCAGTTTCGTGTGAAATAGATCGTACGAAGTCGTCAATTGCACCATTTCCCGTTGCGGGATTGCTTTCCTTATCTAATATTTTTCCAAAGATTTCCCACACTCTGCTTCTTCCACGCTTTGGGCTAATGCTGAACTCTCCAGAAATAAGCTTCTTTTTAATATCTTCTTGGGTTGATATTAAAGCCTCCGTGGAACATGATGAAGACTATTTATGAATTAAGATAAAACTTTAACTTTAGTCTATACCTATTTGAAAACTTTTACCTAATCTAAAACGTTCTCAATATTAAACACACATATACTTACTGATTGGTCCAGTGCAGTTTCAGAATTTTGATCCATTTCTTTTCAATAATTTTTGAATTAACAACGAAATTGAAGAAAATTAATTTTGTTTAAATTTGCTCAAAAATGAATGACAATTAGGCTCTGAGCTAATTGATCTATTCATTGAACCCTTTGAGCTATTTGAGTTGAGCATGATTGATCTAGTTGCTTTGTTGAGCTGATCTGAGCTGAATCATTTCAAACAGATCAAACAGCTCATGGCTCATGTCATGAGCTATAATTTAATGAATCAATAATTTTGTGAGCTATGAGTAGAGTTTCATAGATAGTTCAAATCAGAAACAAAGTCAAGGGGAACTTTGATTCGATTCATGCAGGGCTTTAGCTGCCATCCATTCACTATGGGAAATTTTCCCCAATTTTCAGGCATTAATTAATATCTTCACAATTGACCAAAACTTTTGGATCTAGTTCATTGGTAAGCCATCTAAAGGTCGTAAGTAAGTGTTTTTTGGAAAATTTAGAAAATTTAAGTTGGGAATATATAATTTTATTGTCGCCGGAATCATCACGTGTTTTTAAGCAGATAAAATGTGAATTTCGCAAGGAATGCAAAAAAGCGAAAAATAAGACAAATTGAAACAGAAGCGGACTTGATTGATCTACAAGAAGCAAGTCTAAGAAAAATTTGGTAGGTCTTTGCAAAATAAAATTTCTTTTTAATTCTTTTTTGAGATGGCATGCGACTAGCAATAATTACAAGTAGAGCTGCAAACCTCCTAAAAACGGACAGGGGTTCATTCCGGGGTTCGAACCCGCATTACTTTTTGGGTTCGTGTTCACGGAGCGGGTTCAGAAGGTTGCTGAATCTAGGTTCAGGTTCGAATCGCGGTTCAGAAATAATTTGGATTTTTTCTAATTGAAATTAATGAAATGTGAAACCTACTTTAACTTTATATTCTTTAATAGATGTTAAGAGTCATGACTAGACATCGGATTTTAGGTTTTTTTGTTGTTGGTCTAAAAAATTCGAAATTTTGGCATTGAGCTAATAAAAATATTTGTAATTTTTTAAGATGATCATATACAAAATATGCATTTTTTAAGTAAAATGCTAAAATGAGTCAAAATAGGTTAAAATAGGTCAAAATAAGTCAAAATATGCTCTACTAAAATACCACTCCGAATTCCATACTTAGCGATCAAAAATACTGAACACAAGAAGTTACTACACAGTGTGACTGACTTATGTACTTAGTTGCAAGCGAAAATAGTGGACCTGATGATATCTGTGCATCCTTACTAATTTGGTTTTGCTTTGGTATTTTTTTGTAAATTGGTTGCATCTCCGTCATAGTAAAATTTAATAATACATTCTGTGCTTTCTGGTCTATTCTCTTCACCATTGTTCATCCATGGTATGTTATCGCGGTTCGCTAAGATCACAATCATAGTTATGCAGTCATTTGTCGAATTTAAAAGCAATTTCTTAAGTAATAATAGATCTGAAATGATTTTGATCTTAATTTTCATTTAAGTTTGGTTTAATACTGATATTAATCCTCACTGATTGTCATTAAATTATTCGTAAATCACGGTAAATTGGTTTGAAATAAGATTCGGCTTTTTCGTCCTTTCTGGAATTCTCTAAGCTCTATCGTTCCTTTCAGAGTGTAAAAAACCTACCCAAATTATTTCACACTTAGTGAAAGTCCACCCTAATGGACAACGGATTTTGCTCGCCTGCGTGTAAATATATAATAAACATTGGGAACGTCTTTTCTTTCGGTCGGAACGCTTCGAAGCATTTACAGTACTTTCCTCTGTGAGGTACTTGCTGCGTTAGTTAGTTTCGTTTTGAACCCTGAATAAAAGGCAAGTTTAGGTGTAGGTCGCCTACTTGAAAGCATATATTTACTCTCTAAATATGTTAAAGCATATGAAATATTCTAAAATAGGTCGAAATATGTTAAAATAGGTTAGCATATTCGAAAATATGCTTTTAGGTCGAAGATATGTAAATATGTCAAATATGCAAAACGAATAAGGATTTAAAATAATCTACTTTTCATGAAACAAATTTGTATGCAATCAGAAATTATTTTGGACCACCCATTAAAAATATGTTTTTACCTATAATCCGATGTCTAGTCATGACTCGCGATATATTCTATAAATTCTATTTAAGTTAATCATGAGTAAGTATTCCATTACAGTACAGATTTGAGAGTACGGCGACTGATACTTTTGTGTCAAGAACAGTTTATAGAAGAAATGCAAAATATTAAAGTTATTTACAATAATAGTTTTCCCGCTTCGAACTTCGAACTCCGTCAAAAAAATCAATGAAGTCGTTCCCCGATTTAATATTTGTCACTAGTTCATTATTTTCTTGCTCCTTAGCGAAAGACGCCATTTCATCTTGATCAGAAGATGGTACAGAATCATTGATGATTCATTCATCAGTTGCTTTCGGCAATTAAACCTTTCAGCAATATGCTTATGTGCAAGCTATCAGTATTCTAAGCTTGAAAATAATTGTTTCTTGGATCCCAAGATTCAGTTAATTCCTTCAACTGGTATTGGAATTGTCATGTTTCAAGCAGAATTTCAAAAGGGGAGGCAAATGGGGGACTGTATTTAATTTATGCCATATATCAAAATAAGCTAATATTTTTACACTGAAAAAAATCATTAAATTACAACATAAATTCTTCATTCAAATCTATTTTTCGAAATAATATATTCATTAAGATTTAGTATGCATTTTCAAATCTTGAAAATCGAGTAGCTAGTACTAAAGTTATTAAAAGTTGCTCACCGAGCCGACATTTTGTCCATTTTTCATTTTTTGGCTGAAATTGGGGCCAAAAAATCATATCAAATCATTATGAAATTCAAAAGTTAAGGGATGCAGCTAGCCTTGTAAAAGCATCTGTACATTTTAACGGATTATTTTTTTAAACGGTTTAAATATAAGAACGTTTTTCTAAGCACTTTTAAAATATATACGAATACTTAAAATCACCCTTTGCATTTTCTTTAAATTAAATTTTAGATCTTGACAAAATGTAGTCATTTTTTTGACCTCGATTTTTTTTTTTGCCGCAGAGCACCACACCGAACTGATTTGAGCTATTTTTCAATAATGTCGAAAATCGGTTATGTTGGCATTTCTGGTACATTCAACAACATTGAAGATTAATTCGAAGATTTATAAACTTTTAGAAAAGGGGTTTATGTCTTAGAAAAGGGAAAATTTTCTATAGTGCAATCCCCTGCAGTTTTATGTTCTTTGATATTGCTATCATTTTGCTTTTGTTGGGCAAATTATTGAGAAATCTTATGGTAAACTATTTTTGAGTGGTTTCCTCCCGGTTATCTTATGGCATTGTGCAGCACTGTTCTAAATTTTGAATCGATTGTCGATTCAATGGCCGCAATAATCTCAAAAATAGTCGGACGTGAACGGTCACCCTGCATCCAGACCCCGACTCCAGACGCTTTTTCGTCTTATAACTTTTTTAATATTTAATTTTAACCAGTTTCCAGCTCTCAAATTGCCTTAAACGTAAAACAAATCAAGCCCTAGTAAGCTTAATGAGTGAGTAAAGTGGATAAAGTGCTGTGCCGTCAAGAAGTCAATTACAACAAAAACAAAAGAAACAAAACAATTGGAACTATGGACATCCACTCCCGCTATGGACGTAGTTTCTCGGGTGGCAACAACAACAACAATAGTCAATATAGACGATTTAGTCGCTCCCGCTCACGTTCCCGGTACGGACAACCTCACCCAGCTACTGTTGTGACATATGTTTTATGCTTAATTTGCTTTTACGTCAACCCTTAGCGAACGCAGTCGGGAACATGCTGCCTATCGACGTCGCCAATCCCGTTCCCGCAGTCGTGAATGTCCCTCGCACTATAGGCCAGGCGGAGATGTCGACAACGATTTGTATAGAGATCTCATTAATGATGACTACCACCAGGAGGAACTAAAATATAACAATGCGCGTAATAATTTTGAACAACGCCAGCAACGACGTGAGAACAATTATGATCGACGCGAGGATAACTATGAAAATGAACGCGAACAACGCTGGAAGAACTATGATCGAGATCCAAGGGAACGCAATATGGATTATGACAGGGGCAATGAGCGTGGCAGGTAATTCGTGGTTCGGATACAGCAATGTGAATTACTCTCAGGTTTCGTAGGGCAAAGCTTTATGATTTGGATTCTTCTATTTCACCCAGTGGAAATTCTGATCTAATTCGAACTCTCTTTAATTCGATTTACCCCTATAATTCGAACTATTTTCCTGCCCGTTCAATATTTCAGGAAAAATTAATTCGATAAATTCGTTAATTCGAACCCTCCATAATTCGATGAGATTGTGAATATAAATTTAAAACAATTAGTTACCTCAATGATAATTTGATGTCAGTAAAATTAGTATTTTCAAAAACTACCCAAAAAAAATTTTCAAAAAAATTACGAATCGCAAAAAATTGTCAAAAATTTTACCAATGTTTGAAGACATATTAAAAAACTATTTGCATCAAAGTTTCAAATCAAACCTACAAGATCCGTGCAAAAATTATACAAAAGTTAGAAAAAATCCTTCAATGGCAAAAAAAAAGTGCATTAGGGGAGCAAATTTTAAAAAGTGGATGACGCTGTTAAAACTTTTATCTCCGAATCCAGAAATAGCAATCTTCCTGTAAGTGGGAGCATGATTCAGCAGAAGGCACAAAAATATTGGGTGACCTTAAATTGTGAAGGTTTAGATCAGGGGTCGTCAAAACACACATGCTTATTTTGTCGTTGTGAGTGTACTCGTATACTGTCGGTGTGTCGACGTCGCTGCTTCGTAGAGCTCTTGTATATAAAAGATATGAACGAGGCGGACTCTGGCTTAGATCAAATTGTAAAAAAATGGCGAAATTTGGAAAAATTCTGATTTGACCTTAGATTATTATTCCGATTAATAGATGGCAAGTACAGTAAAATATCCAATTTCATTTTTCCACCCAACAGACCAATTTTAAAGTTCTGAGCTTAAATGACTTCTGAGATATGGCTCTGAACCACTTTTTAACCGTTTTTAATCCGTTTCTAACAGTTTCAGGGACTTGAAATCATAGCCTACGACTTTCGCGATTATTGGGACAGTTCGGTCCACACCACATATATTTACCATCTACTATTGCAGTCTATCAAATCTTCATAACAATTTTAGGAACAAGAAAATTTTTGAAAATTTCACTCACTTTGTTACAATAGTATTACAGCAAAAAAATTGACGTACATTTTTATAGTTTTTGGGCTATAGCTTTTAAAAGCGCGATGATGTCGAAAAACTGAATATATGTAAAATAAGAAGAAACAAAAGACTACCAACAATTTGTTTTAAACTATCAGCAGAAATTTTTTTAGAATTATTTAAATTTGGAAAAAAATCGATTTGATCAAAAAACGAGAAAGGCAAAGCTAACTTCGTCTGTACCGAAGTTTTGATACACTTGAAATAGCTTGTCTCAACGGTTAGCGACTTCGACCAAACTTCGCAGATCAGCTTCAAAACATTACATATTACCCATGACCGTGCTTGAGAGCAGTAATATTGAGAACAAACCAGTTTTTCTCACTAAAACCCTTTTTCCGAACGAACATTTGTATGGCAGCTACAAGAAGTAGTCATCTGATCCGGTCGGTTCCGACATATTAGCAGCGTGCAGTAAAAGAAGACTCTGTGCAAAGTTTCAGCGTGATAGCTCCAAAACTGAGGGACTAGTTCGCGTAGAAAACAGACAGACGGACAGACGGGACAAAGCTTAATCGATCAAGAATATAAGATACTTTTTGTGGTCGGAGATGATTCCTTCTATGCGTTGCAACTTCTGGCCGCAAATTCTACACTTTTCGAAGTGTATAATAAACACATTTTTATACCCTTGGAGAGTGTATTAAAATTGTCCGGATGTTTGTAACGCATAGAAGGAAGCATCTCCGACCACATAAAGTATATATATTCTTGATCAGCATGACGAGCTGAGTTGATATAGCCATGTCCGTCTGTCCGTCTGTCCGTCCGTCCGTCTGTCCGTCTGTCCGTCCGTCTGTTTCTATGCTATCTCCTCCGTCAGTTTTAATGCTATCTCAACCAAACTTTGCACGAAGTCTTTTGGTATAAATACGCTGCACATTTGTCGGAACCGGCCGGATCGGATGACTATAGCATATAGCTCCCATAGGAACGATCGGTTAAAAAGTAGTTTTAGTGGGAAAAACTTGTTTGTTTTCAATGCTATAGCTTTCAAACCCCGTATTTATAGGTTTTCTATGATTTCACATAATATCACCAAGATTTATCAAAATCGGACAACTATATAGTATAGCTGCCATACAAAAGATAGGTTTGAAAAAAAGTCTTAGTAAGACAAACTTTTTTGTTTTCAATGCTATCGCTCCCACTTTGTACAGATCAATATTACAATATATACTACCACAATTTTGTCAAGTTTGATCTAAATCGGATGACTATATCAGCATATCAAACTGGCAGCACATATGCTCCAGGGGCATATAAACTTCGGTACAGCCGAAGGTAGCTTCCCTCTATTTTTCCATACTAAAATCCAAAAATTATAACTTTATCAGCAAAGTCAAAACTTTGTGTTTGGTTTTTCTGTAATGTCATTCAATGCAGCTTACATTGAAACAAATTTGGTTGGAATATGACTCTTAATATGGCCACAGGACCATCAAATGTAAAGCAACCTCGTTAAACACACGTTTATGCAAATATCTCTTAAACCTGTCGTGTTGAGCGAAAACGGACAATTTATTTTATTATTTTGTAAATAATCAACTGAAAAATTTTCAAATTTCGCCATTCTTGGTCTACACCTCTTATATGGGTCATTCTTTATAAACCGAACAGTTAAAAAATTTTTTATTTTTCATTTTAATACAAAAAATCCGAAATTAGATCTCGACATGCCCACCAAAACGTAATTTGGGGTTTTGAACAAAAAATTTTGCCCCAAGACATTAGTACTCACACGTGCTCTAGAGTCTTTGCTTAGACTATCCTCAAGACTTTTTATATATTTATGTTTTCTAAATTATCTGCCACCATACAAATGGGAACTTAATGTAGATTGTTTAGATATATCCGCATAACTTATCTTTTTATGTAAGTTTGAGTTCAAAAATAGATGTTGTCAAGATTATAGAAGGTGAGGTGGTTGTGATTAGTATATTTCTAAGGACAAGTAAATAAAATATAATAAATTTGATCAATTTTATAATGAGGTTTTCTTATCGCCAAAATTACCCTGCTTATCAAGGCTGCAAACCGGTCCCGACCCGAACCCCAAATGACCAGTTCGGTTATGGTTTTTTGGGTCCCTGGAACAGAATCTTTTAATTATAAAACCCCCTCAACCTAATCCCCAACCAGACCTAATGTATCCAAAAAAGGCTTGTCAATTTTTTAAGAAATGTAATAATTTTCCTAATATTATGACAGGAAAACAAAATTATATTGTAGAGAATACGGTTGAAATCATAATTACGGATGAGTTTTAGAAATCCAATCCATATTGCGATTTTGACATGGAAATAAAACTAAAGTCAAGTGTACCTCAATATTTTAATCTGTGTACCTAGAAACTGAGGCTACCTTCCAAAAAATTTAAAAGCCTTTGAATTATAACAATAGGGAATGTGGGCCATTCCACATTCGACTGACCGAAAGTAGAGGCAAAAATCGGTCAACTTTTATCAATCCATGAACCCAGACTCGATCCAAAACTTTAGGTTCCATAAGTACAGGAACTGGTCCGTGAACCGAACCTAACACTTTATATAAAATCCACCAGTCCCATTTTGTGGAGCAGTCTGCAAACCTTAAAAAAACTGGAACCAATTCTAAAGAGCTCAATTTTCAAATGTGCCTTGATTTGCAGCCCTGTTCTCAGTTCTACTTCTGCAAAAGTTTTGTGATTTAGAGCATAAATCCTAAAATTGAAAAGTTGTATTCAAAATTATGCGATATCAAACAAAATCTTTAACTAAACTGAATTTTTGTTTACTTTTTAAGCCGTGGAGCGATTGTGGACTATCGTCAGCATAATAATAATCTTAACAATCAAAACAATGGAAATGGCAACAACAACCATTTTTCGAACAGTTCGAGGGAAAACGAACACGTTCGGAATAGACGCTACTCCTCAGATGAGGACAGTTATGGAAGTGATGACAGTCAATATGATCGTCAAAACACGAGATGCAGTAATAAGGCTTCAAATATCATTATTATCTTTGGCCTGAAGAAGCATGTAACCGAAGCAGATGTAAGCTAAAAGTGAAATATAATCAGAATAGTTTAATTTCAAAATTAATTTTTTTTTACACATAGATCAAGGGCGTACTTATCAAATTTAAAATGGAGCCGCATTATATACGAGTAGTCAGGAAATCGGACACAGGTGGGTTATGCATAAATATATCAACATCATAAATTCTACTCTTTAGTTGCATAAAACGACGTAAGTATTGTGAAACCAGCAAAATAAAAAACAGGAACCATATTCAAATTTACTTGGCTTTTCGACTCCACATAAAAAAAAAAAAACCAAATCCCAAACATGTTACAAAACAAAACTATTGCAACAACCAAACAATATATTTTGACAAAAACATTTTGTATTTGCTTCTATCTAAAATTTAGGTGCATCACGCGGTTTCGCATTTGTCGAGTTTAATACCGTTGAGGAAGCGAGACATTGGATGGAATTATCTCAGGTATCACAACAAACTAAATAAAAACCAGAAACTCCAAGAAAATATTGAAAAAGAAAGCTCGACCTCAATAACTGCATGAGATGTGTGTGCCTTAGGTTCAGTTCTCTAAAGAAAATTAAACAGTTTTTATCAAAACGCATTCAATTGGGAACAGAATTTAAAGTAAACACATTTCACTATATTTGTGCATGGCCACTAAATAAGGAGATCACCTACAACAACTGAATCGCCAACATCATCGTCTACAAATGACAACAACCACTACTTGACACAGAAGCAATCTGGTGACTGTGTAGTCTGTGCAAATTATGCTTAATCCGAAAGATGATAACTTATTTTGTTTTATTTCTCTTTTCGTTCATTTCTGCTTTAGGGTTGCCTTCAACTGGGGGATCAAAGACTGGCCATGCAATATAGCCACAAAAGCCTCAAAGATTGGCATTGTGTTAAGGTAAGAAATGTTATCTTTCGACCAGAACTTTGCTGTCGACTCGCTCACTCTCTCTACAGAACACTTGATTTTGTTTTCCACGTATTTTTTTGTTTTATAGTTCTTTTTGAGAGAAACACACGAAGCAGTCTTACCGCAAAGTGTCTCCTGCTTGTATGTTCAAAATGAGCGAAAAACTCTCTTTGATCGAACAAAGAACACGTAGAGATAGGACAGGTGTAAAATATCATTTTGACACAGTTTTTTTTTCTGTCAGCCTGTAATTCCATTTAATTTGAGTTAATTCCATGAAGTATAATAAAACGATTTGATAAAGTTTTATGTTATCAAACTAACTTAGTGATTTCTTATCTCTATCAGAAAGATTATCTAGTTGACCACTGAGTGTGAATTATTCAATTATCTTCTGTTTAGTCAAACGACCAAAACAAGATAGAAAAGAAGTTTGTTATATGACAGCTGTATGAGCAAAACACAAAATTGTGTGGAAACCAGGAAATCAAACCTAATCAAATTTCGGTTCCGGTTCTGGTTCGTACCCAAACTTCCGTTTCGGTGAAAGAATCTGTTTTCATTCTGTTTTAATTTAGTTTCGTATCGGTACCTAGATTATTATTTCAATATAACAGTATGGACATGTAAAAAAAAAATATTTGATTAAAAATTTCTTCACCAAATTTAACGTTACTAAAAACCTTGATTGCATATGCATGCATACAGGGTTGCCCATATTCGACGGACCCATCTGGCAACGCCATAACTTTTGACAGAGATGTCAGATCGCTTAATGACATACCGCGTTTGAAGCGTCAGTCCAAGCAGATTTTTACCATGGAACAATACACGCCACGCGAGCGCTCTGAAATAGTTGAAATTTACATTCAACAGAACAAGTCAATTGTGAAAACTCAACGTGCTTTTAAAAAATTAAAAAATGTGACCGAAATGTGTGAAATGGGACCGTAAATAAGCAAAATTGCCGTATTTACGCCACTGAAAATCCTCAGGAGATTCAAGAAGTGCCTCTTCATGACGAAAAAGTCACAGTTTGGTGCGGCGTTAGTGCGAAAACGGTCATTGGGCCGTTTTTCTTCCAAAATGAAAATGGCCATGCTGTTACCATCAACCAGGAGCGTTATCGCGACATGATGACCAATTTTGTGATGCCAATTATTCGTCGAAAGCGTATGAGGCAGTTCTGGTTTCAACAAGACGGCGCTCCACCGCACACAAGTCGCATAACAATCGATTTTCTGAAGAAATTGTTTCCGGGCCGTTTGATGTCGAAAAGTGGTGATTTGGACTGGCCACCGCGTTCGCCCGATTTGACGCCGCCTGACTTCTTCTTGTGGGGATATTTGAAGTCAAAGGTTTACGTTAACAAGCCAAGGACCGTAGAAGAGCTCAAGGACAACATTCGTGAAGAAATAGCCGCTATTCCGGCCGAAATGTTGGCGAAATCGATGGAAAATGCTGCAAAAAGGGCACAATTCGCCATCAACGCCAGAGGCGGCCATTTGAGAGATATCATATTCAAAAATTGATGTAAACAAACCGCCAAATTTTTATTTTTTTCTTTGATTTTTAAAAAAAAAACATGGGTCCGTCGAATATGGGCAACTCTGTATATGTACATTAAGGAGGCATTTGATGCATGGAAAACTGTAAGGCCATACTGAAACCCCTTATACAATGCGTTTTTGTGTTAAGTTTTTTATCGGCGTCCTCCCTAATTTACATATAAGTCGTTTATATTCCCTTTCATACTAGTATAAAGACATATTTATGTATAATACATCTGAAAAGGACAAAATGGGAAAAAAATTGTACAACGAAATTATTTGTTCATTTCAATGGCACCTATTATGTACTAGCCCCTTAGTTTTTAAATAATATCAACGCCGACTATTTATAAATGAAAAAAATATTTGATAATAGGCACCAATGCGTATGAGTTATATACAAAAACTTTGGAAACTATTCGCGTCAGTCAAAACTCGACTTTTTGAACTTTTGCTTTTATTTAAGGCTTATTATATTATACATAAAAAAGAATCAGATAGTTTGGTGAGACCATGACCTTAAAAATTTCTTAGTCAGGGGGTCTAAACTAATGTACATTAGACCGTACGAGCCTTATATGAAAAGTAATTTTTTGTCTAGATCTTTGCACAACATGGCTCAAAAAATTCTGTATATTTTATAGAAAATTGATCAAAAATCCAAAATCAGATATAATGAGGTTTGATGGCCTCGAGATGGCTTTAAAAGTTCAAATTCCCCCTTCATTTTGTCATTGAGCTGCTAGAATCGTCATAGTAGGCAGACAAAAATTTTGTGAAAATGTTAAAAAAAAATTATTTTAACATGTTGTACAATTGATTCAGCAACACAAGCGGACGGCACCAAATTGATGATTATTGCTGATTATCGCATATCCTTATTGGCTTCAAGCTACACAAATATGTATTGTAAAGGAAAAATATTAATGGCATATTCAACTATGCACTTGTAGATTATTATAATCTGATTATATAAACAGTGTGTTTACTAAAAATTTAGTTATTTATAAAAAAAATTTAAGGTTCTACCGGGAATTGAACTCGGTTCGCCGGATTCAAAGTCCAGAGTGCTTATCACAACACCACTGAACATATAATTTAATATGAAATATTTAATGTATTTGTTCGACACTTTTGTAAAAGGTCTCTGTCTACATTGACAATTCAAAGATAAATGAAGGGGGAATTTGAATTTTTAAAGCCTTCTCGAGGCCATCAAACCTCAATATTTCTAATTTTGGATTTTTTATCAATTTTCTATAAAATTTACAGAATTTTTTGAGCCATGTTGTGCAAAGATCGTCACATGTTGAAAATCGTATGGAGAAAAGTCCGGTCTAATGTACATATATGTAAAATGCACACATAAACATAGTCTTCGCTTCTTTTCATCAGGGGAATGCAAGCATAAGCATGTACTTACATACATAAAGCCAGGCTTTCTTACTTTCTAATGACTTACATACTAAATAAGTATGTAATTATCTATATCAGTGGTGCACAAAACGCCTATGGCCTGTCCCACGGGATAGGAACTCAAAATGCTGCCGGCGTCGCAGCCGACACACGCATAGAAAGAGAGAATACGTGTGTTCTATAAATAGCACGCACACATATTTATTTCTTTGCTTGTAGCCCATATTTGACATAATGACTTTTTTTCGTGTTTCGCTGCTACACACACCATCGCAAAGCTTGATAGTGTGTGTTTGGGCACCACTGATCTATATGCAAGTCCAAAAAGAAAAGTCTCGAAGCTTACATATGTGCATTAGACTGAGCATCATTTTAAATTGTTCGTACATATGTTAATGTAAATATTTCGGAAAGTAGTTTCGTAAACATTAAACTCACCTTAATTTATTGTCCACTCTCGTTAATTAAGCAATCTATATTTATAAAAGAGTTCAACCTGACTGACTGACTGACTGGTGACCATCGCACAGCCTAAACCATAAAAGATTAAACATAACAAAATATAAAAAAAGTGACTTTCAAATTTTGGAAAATCTATCCCTAAAGTCGGAAAATTTATGGAAAATCTGTTGTATGAAACTTTTTTGTTTATTATCCGATCAGATTCAAACTCATTTTCAAAGATCTTTATGAAAATTCAACAATTTTTGTGTTTCAATTTTCCGGAAAATCCCACCCGGAAAAGTGTCGGAAAAGTCTGTATGGTAAAAATTTATTTTTCATCCGATCGACTTGAAACTTGGTTTGCAAGCATAGTACGCAAAATATTTGACACGTGTTTTCCCAGTTTTGGAAAACTCCCTTACGTGGAAAATGGCCAGAAAATTCTGAATGAGAAAAACTATTTTTCACCTGATAGACTTGAATCTCGCTTTGTAAGAATAGTAAATGAAATAAATTGAGATGTGATTTTTCGATGTTGGAAAATTTTACCCAACGGCCGGAAAATTCCTGGAAAACTTTGCATGAAAAAAACTATTTTTCAACCGATTGACTTGAAATTCGGTTTGTAGGGATGAAATACTAAATAATTAGTGATTGCATTTTCCGATTGCATACTGGGAAGTGGGAGAATAGCGGGAGAATAGGTGGGTGGACAGTGGGCGGGAACTGGTGGGAAGTGGGCTCCGTCTTAGTACGCACCTTTACCACTAACCGAACTCCTGTCCAAATTACAGCCCTCTATCTCTTACCGTTTAGGCTGTGCGATGATTGCCAATCAGTCAGTCAGTGAATCAGTCAGTCAGTACAGTCAGTCAAAATTTTCTAACTATTACGGTATGTCTTGTGGACTGATGATCACATTCAATGTCTTATCACTTTATGTATATAGATGTAAAGGCATAAACAATATAAACTAAAATCCGATCCGGTCAGATCCGGCAAATGAGCACCGTATTTGTAAGCTTTAAATCTGACTGAGGAGATAGCATAGAAATGACGTCTGGTCTAAAACATATGTACTTTATGCGGTCTGAGATGTTTCCTTCAATTCCCTCTGCAAGGGTAATAAGGAAGGAAAAAAGGGAACGCTGAAAGAAATACTTTTGTTGAATTTCCCCTATTAAGCACTCTTATCCTTTTTATTATATGAATTATATCTTATTAAAAAATGTTTTCTTTTCTCTTTCAGTGTGGCATCTCCAATTTTAAACATCGGTTTTACTGCTTTATGTGCAGCTCATCGCGGGCGGAAAGCGAAAGCGCATTAGCTGGCGGTGGTGAGGGTATTCAGGAGGTCAGCGCCATTCTCACAAAAAGTATACAGATCAAAGTGCAAAGGATCCCCCAAACAACTCAATTTAATTGCTCCGTTTCTTCAATGCAGAGATAATGCTACGGAATCTCGATGCTTTGACCAATGAGGAGGGCGTGTTAACAGCACTCCAGCATCTGCTACCAGATTTGGCCAAAACTGTTAGCAAAGTTTTAATCAGTCGGGATACTCTGACACAAGCATCGCGTGGTATTTGTTATCTACACTTTGAGACGCTTCTCGACTCCATGAACCTGCACAATGGATTGATGGGCCTAAATCCGCCGTTAACAATAGATGACAGAGCCGGTGGGTACATTTTTGATGTTTTTAAAGTTTGTCAAGTAATTCCCGTTTCTGATTTTCCGTTTCCCAGTTGCCATTAGCTATTGCATTGACTTGGAGAATCGTCAAATGTTGCCCAACGAAACGTCCGTCGCAACAAGTGCTAATGGTGCTCTGGCAGCTGTACCACCATCAGGGGCCGGCGGCTCCTATACCCTGGCCGATGTTCCTCGTTTAGCCGAGTATAGTGCCTCGTTATATGCCTCTAATCCTGCAGAGCAGGCACATTATGTCCAATACTATACCGAATACTTCATAACAGAGATCAGCAAAGATAATGGCGGCGAATCACAATTAACAGAGGCCAATTCTGGTGCAGCTCTGGCCCTGTCAGCCATTCACAGCAAACAAAATAAAATGAACAGCATTAAAACAACGGCAACAGCAGCTGCCCCAGCTGCCCCCACCAATCTGAACACACCCAAGGGCAATGATGGAAAGACTTATCGTGAGTGCTTAGGATTAATACAAGTTTCAATTGGTGACTCAATCCATACTCCGCTCCCTCCATAGCCACACCAGATGTGTCGCGTTATCAGTATGATGAGACCTCTGGGTATTACTATGATCCCAGCACTGGACTGTATTATGATGCTCATTCCCAATATTATTACAACAACGAGACGGGAGCCTATTTGTATTGGGATCAGCGTAGGAGTACGTACATCTTGGCCACTCCCGCTTCCACACAAGCAGCCCTACAAGAGGTTCTGGCCCAGGAGACGCCGTGCGAGGCCAAAGAAGATGATTCCAGCTCAAAGAAGGATAAGACCAAAGACAAAGATCCAAATAATAAGCATGACAAGGTTAAGGTGGCCAAGAAGATTGTTAAAGATATGGAGAGGTGGGCTAAACAACTGAATCAGAAGAAGGACTACACTGTAGTGGCCACACCACAACCCATACTGGGTGTCAGGGGAGAGGAGGGACCCAGCACATCGCGCACCGCAGTTCAGGGTGGTGGCTATGCCGATGTGTGCTTTTCCATACTAGAAAAAAAGGAGCGAGCCAAGTTGAATGAATGTGGGCCGCCAGCTGGCATGAATAAGTTGGTTAATGCCTATGGCGGAGGCTCCGATTCGGAGGAGGACCAAAGCTTAGTGTCTGGTGGAGGCGGCGTGGATGAAATGGACTATGTGGACTTGCAGAAACTTACCTGCCTGCTGTGTAAGCGTGCCTTCCAGTCAATGGAGATACTGCAGAAGCATTTAAAAATGTCCAACCTGCACAAAGAGAATCTGGCCAAGCTGAATCAGGGTTCCGGAGCAGGCTCTGGTGGTGATGAGGCGGCTGGAGGTGGTTCGTTGTAAGTTATGATTGCATTTAGACAAATCCAGCAATATTTTAGCTTCAATTTTCTCTGCAGATATCGTGATCGGGCCAAGGAACGTCGCCTTAAGTATGGCGAGATCGATCCCCCGCCACCGAATCGAAGTCGGGAGCATTTTGAGCAGGAGATTAAAAAAATGCAGACTCGTCAAAAGGATCCACAATCCGCTGTACCAGCCATGCCTATTAGCTCTAACAATGTGGGAAATCGTTTGCTACAGAAAATGGGATGGTCCGAGGGACAGGGCTTAGGTCGAAAAAACCAGGGACGCACTCAAATCATTGAGGTAAACATAGTTTAATGTGGTCCAAACTTTCATTAATTTGACTTTACTCTAACTTAGGCCGAGATGCGCTCAAACAATGTGGGTCTCGGCAACAAGGGTGGCATCAGGTCCTGCAATGATTACAAAACCTACATCAAGAGGATGATGCAGCAACGTTATGAGAATGCTTGAAGCCAGACCCGTATTAATTAGGATTTAAGTGTATAATTTTGTGTTTGTTTTAATTATCAAAAGAATAGTTACCTCAATTCCACGCACACAGGCAATTGTTATGTTCAATTACTTAGCTAAATTGGTTTACCAAATGTATATAATAAATGCGAGCTGCATCAGATGTGTGTAATTTTACATCTTCGTCAACGTGAAGCTCCAAAATAGGAATCATCACGAGCAGACCGAAAGCGTCACAAAAACAGCCACGTGAAGTCGTGTAAGTCTAGCTCCTACCAACTCTGAGATCTATACCAGCGATAACGTATAGATTATCCTGGTATCTTAGTGTAAACGCAGTCAAAATAAAAGTGCAATAGCCTTGAAGCGATCAACAGGGAGTGAGCCGATCCGGGTTACGATGGGTTTGGTCACTGGAAAGGTAGGTGCGCTGGGGTAGTCCATCCACACCACATTATACAGTTTATTTTGTTGTTTGAATGCATGTTTTTGAATTGTAAAATTTGAATGTGGTAGAGATGTGCCATTTGCTGAAATTGTACGACTTGTGGGCATTGGTAATGAGCTAGCTGGTATTGCCCAAGAAAAGAACCAAGTGCGTGACAATATCAAGAATATATATACTTTAAGGCGCTTCTTTCTACAAACGTATAAAAGTACACCACAAAATTAGGATACACAACTAAAGCGAACTCCCACTGTTATCATTTTTTTTTTTTCACGAACTGCTGTTCGTGCACACACTTCTGATCACATGCACATCTCTATAGTGCAGATCCATCTCTCAATATCTGAAGTTTTAGTGTTTTTATGATTGCACTCTGTGGTCACACTACATAAGCAATTAATTTGATTCTGCTGGATAAAATCTAGGTAAATAACAATAACCGTGCCTACTCCGTACTCTTATCGAGGCAGTCAAATTGTAAGCAGACGGCAGATGTCTCCACAGCTACCTGCACAGATCTAAAATAGTGCTTGAACTTATAATTGTACAAAAAGGTACGTACTTTTCTGTGTATACATATGTGTACAGTGAATCAATAAAGTATTGGCACAGCTTCATCTTCAAAGTTTTTTTTTTCAAATATATTTGTTTGTATGCATTTAACTTAAAGGAATTGTAGAAATAAATTTGCTTTCGTTTCCAAAAAAATGTATATCCCTAATAGTTTTATTGCAAATTGATAACTAAAACAATGCACGATTTTCATATCAAAACATCCGGACAATTTTAATATACCCTCTCCAAGGGTATAAAAAGTTTTGACATAATATTCAATGGTTTATGTCTGACTTTTGAGCTCTTTATACTTGGTTAAGACTCCCTTGGCCCTTATAACAGCTTCTAAGTGCTTACGCTTACTTGCTACTTAGTTGGCATTTGCCTATTCTGTCAGTAGATCTTGCTTTAGAGCAGTGTCCGGCACCGTTCAACCTTTTGTGTATACAAGTAGCGACGTCCATCCTCTGTAGCAGCGGCGTCGATACACAGACACTATAAGAGCGTACACTGCTCTCTTTTGCAATAACAAACTGAGAGCGCTCTCGCGTGTCTGAACGCACACATGCAAAGGCAAAACACGCGAGAGCCCCCCTCAGTTCAGACACGCGAGAGCGCTCTCAGTTAGCACAACCCTGCAGGGAAAGTGTCTAGTTTACAACCAGAAATGTATCGGTCGCTAATAACTTGCAACTGGTTGCACTTCCTATCCAAATCCATCTGTTGAAGTCGTCCATTTTACACAGGCATGTCATAGGAATGTGACAATTGTCCGCGGCAGCAGCCATTTGCAACCAGTTTAATGACAGATGGCATAGGTGTAAGAGAGTTGTCCCTCCAGCAGCCATTTTCAACCAGATAAATACCAGTTGACCCTTGTGCGTTCCTTAGGACAGTCTGTTTATATCGCTGCCCAGTATAATCAACTCACTCATTTCCGATTCGTTTGCAACCAGCTTAATTACAATTTAATTACAACTACCTCAAATTAGTATTTTAAACGAGAATTTCTTTGGAAGCTAATATTTGTTGTTGCCCAACTCACCCGAAATTAGCAATTTTGCTACCAGTTTAATTCTAGATGTATTCCAACTAGGTGTATGACAGTATTTTTTTGTTACTAGTTGACAATTTCACTGCAGGGAAGGTATATGAAAACAAGGTAGTCGCACTCGCTCTCTTGCTACTTCTTATTTCAGTGTCAATCAGTGTTGCCAGCAGCTGCGCGCAAAAAACTGACAGATTGTTCCCAAAAAATGACAAAAAATTGCTAAAATTTCCCAAAAAGTGATAGAAAACATGACAAAAAAGTTTTAGTTCATTTTATGAAGATAATTTATTACTCATTACATTCTAAATCTCTAATTATATTGTCAATAAATTTTTCATTTTCATCGACATTTTCTGAATCATAGGATTCGTTTGACTTAATCAATTTTAGATACTTTTCCGGTATCTGATAATTATGGGAACAGGCATCTTGCCGTCGTAGACCAAACCTAAAAAACCAAATAGGAAATAGAAATAATTTATAAATCTATTTTAATAATTACTTACCTGATACTTAAAATTGCATTCAGAGTTTTTATTTGAATACGGTTTCGCAACTTCGTTTTAACCAAGTTTACTTGGCTAAATACGCGTTCCACCTCTGCATTTGACCACGGCAATGACATCATATTAATAGCAAATGTTGCCAATTCCTTAAAAGGATTATTTCCTGCCGAATCTTTGTATATTTTTACCTCACTCAAAAATTCGATAGTGCTATCGGTGTTTGTCCATTCAGTAAAATGGACCATATTATATTGAGAAACAATATTTTCAATAGAATATGATGGCATTTTAAAAAGCTGCAAAATTGAAGTTATTGGGTCCTTTTTTTGTCGCAATACATTTTCAACAGAAAAAGTGTCTATTTTCTCTACTTTCTGCCTCGTGTGCATTGTGAGCGTCGCGACGCGCCCATCTCTGCTGCATAGCGATTGTAACCTCTAAGTGCGATAACACCAAGGTTGCATGTATCATTAATACTAAAAGAAATACTAAATTTGATGAAAATTTGAAGCATACTTAAACCATTTGAACATGTTCAAAAAACTGACAAAAAAAAATGATGGCTGCTGTTTTCAATTTTTTCCTGCTGAAGCCGTTAAAAACCTGACAGATCTGTCAGGAAAACTGCTAAAACGGCAACACTGGTGTCAATCAAGAAAATTTCGTGCGCGGAGATGCGTCGCTCTCAACTGCTGCCAACAGACTGACATTTAAGAAGGAAGCAAAGAGAGCGAGAGAGCGAGCGAGACTACCTTTCTGAGTATACCTTGAGTTAGCACATGTTTGTTATTGCAAAAGAGAGCAGTGTACCCTCGTATAGTGTCTGTGTATCGACGCCGCTGCTACAGAGGATCGACGTCGCTACTTGTATACACAGAAAATTGAACGGTGCCGGACACTGCTTTAGAGCAGTGGTGCACAAAACGCCTATGGCCTGTCCCACGGGATAGGAACTGAAAATGCTGCCGGCGTCGCAGCCGACACACGCATAGAAAGAGAGAATACGTGTGTTCTATGAATAGCATGCACACATATTTATTTCTTTGCTTGTAGCCCATGTTTGACATAATGATGTGATAATGTTCGTGTTTCGCTGCTACACACACCATAGCAAAGCTTGATAGTGTGTGTTTGGGCACCACTGCTTTAGAGAATCGTTTGATGTCTTGCAAAGTTTCCGAAATTTTCTTAGGTATCAAATATGTTCTATCGGTTGTGTTCCAGAAATCTCTAGAGATTTTCGTACAAACGTTTTCATTTGGAATTAAAGTAGGAGGACTTTGTATGTGAAATGATAAGAAAAAGTCGGCTACTAGATCATTGGTCGGGAAAACCGTACGCATTAAATTAACTTGGCCTTGAGCTGTCGGTTTTAACTTTTATCTTTTTTCATCTATTCATCTAATCTAGTAGCCGGGCATATTTTTGGCACTTCACAGCAGTTTTAATTCGAAGTGCAAGCGTTTATACCAAAATCTGTAGAGATTTTTGGAACACATCTAAATAAAATTCTTGTCTCGCGGAGGCGTTTTTATTTGCTTGCAACGATGGATTAGCCATTCCTGAACCAGACATAACGAATGTTTTGTGGTCGTTATCTGTTTGAAGCAACCACTGCTGTCCTTTTAATCCCAATTTTCAACACTGGGTACCAAGTTTTCACTTAAAAGGTTCATAAAATAGGCATTGTCCATAAAAACCAAATTTCAAACTTCAGAGGCTGCAAATGAACCTCATACCATAGCATTTCCACTAAATTTTTTTGCGATTCATCTGAATAAAATTGGTTAAACTTTGATTCGTCACTAAATATTACGCTATTCCAAAATTTTTCGTTTTTTTTTGCAAACTTTAAATTTTTTCTTTTAATTGTAATTTATTTTTTTTGGCCAACCACCCCTACAAAAAAATACTTCTAAACTCTGGTGCAAAACTATAGCCGCACCTTGATTTTTCAGTGTACGCATAGAAGCAGTAGAGCTGGAAAAACTTTGCGATTACCGTTTGAAAGAACGTTAAAAATGAGAGAAAATAAGTGACAAACATCAACACTCTCAGTGCAAAAATTAACCGTTATGTTTCATTTTCGATTTGCGCGCGGTGCATAACTATAGCCGCACTTCACTAAATTAAATAAACTATAGAAAAATGTTAAATAATTAATTTATTTATATTCACTTTAAGAATGAGTGTAACCTCCTTTAACACTAATTAACTCATAGATCCTATTCGGCAAACTGTCTACAAGGTTTTTTAAATCACTAAGGGACAGTTTTTTCCATACCTTAATTATTGTCAATTTGAGCTCCTTAGTACTATTGTACTTAGGGTTTTGAGCATTAATCCTTCGGACAAGCAACGCCGAAAGGTTTTCCATCGGATTCAAGTCCGGGGAGCACGCGGGCCACTCCAAAAACCGAACATTAGTGCCTTGTGTTGCGTGCATTAGTGCGTTGTCCTTTTAGAAAATGACCTTTTAACGCCTTCTACCGCGAAGAGAAGGCCATAAATTCATTTGCAAAATGTCCACGTACTCTCTGGACTTCATATGAGTGCTTGGAAATGCCAGCTCCAAGCATCCACACTCGCAGAACACAGCCCAAATCATCAATGATCCTCCTCCAAAATTTCTCTTAGAAAAGTACAGGTGTTTCTTCCTCAAATCCCTCCAATAGTGCGAAAACCCATCAGGAAAATCCAAATTATACTTTTTCTCATCCGAGAAAATGATCTGGAAAGATGAATTAGTATTTGCATTGCTCTATAAAAACTTTTTACTTTTGTCCAGTCAGTTGCCATGTTATCTCTGGCGAATTTCACCCGGGCTTCCTTATGGCGGTCCAGTAACCTTGGTGCCACCTTCAATTTTTGTCGCACTATGTTTTCAGAGTTCTTTAAAGAACGTGCAACGGTCCAGCGAGTCACTTTTATGCCACATTCAGCCGCTAATTCATTAGCGGTCTTTAATGAATTACTTGCAGCACTCAATAATCGGCGCTGGTCACACTGATTTGTCTTCGGCTTACGTCCTCCGGTTTTTTTTTCCATATTCAATTTTTTTTTTCTAAATATTTCGCACAACTTTGTCGGATCGTCCAATTTTTCAGACAATTTCACGAAATGAGCAATTCTCACTTTTGAGCGCCAAAATTCGGCCTTTCTCGACATCTGACAGCACTGGCCCACTTGGCATATTTACAAATCCATTACTAATAGTTACTCAACCAAGTGTACGCAAATAAAATCGCCGCCAGCAAACACAGAATACGAAAATTAAACTGTGCGGCTATAGTTATGCACCTCGCGCAAATCGAAAATGAAACATAACGGTTAATTTTTGCACTGAAAGTGTTGATGTTTGTCACTTATTTTCTCTAATTTTTAACGTTCTTTCAAACGGTAATTGCAAAGTTTTTCCAGCTCTACTGTTTCTATGCGAACACTGAAAAATCAAGGTGCGGCTATAGTTTTGCACCAGAGTTTTCCGGACTTCTAAGAAAATCTTCGGACCTCTGCCCATTTTGCTCAATCTGTGACAAAATTGACAAAATTGACAAAATAGAGAAACCAAATTTTGCAAAGAAATTTGAAGATTATCGTTAAATTACCAAAGTTCATTACAAATACAGACAAGCTGTGCCAAAACTTATTTGATTTGAGAACCGCGCCTTTTGTGGTTATTAATTTGCACCAAAAAAATTAAATAAAAAATGCAAATGGAAAATGAAATCAAATATTGAACAATGAATTTTGTATCTAAACAATTTCCTTAAGTTAAATTCAATATATATTTGAGAACAAACGTTAAAAATAAAGCTGTGCCAATACTTAATTGATTCACTGTATTGACTTGAATTCAGTCGCTTGCAAACTCTTTAAGAAAATTTTTGCTTTGTAGCTAAAATGGACAAAGCTACATTAAATCTGATGTTGTTAAATCTTGAGGGATATGCGGAGGAATCAATATCTGACAATAACTCGGTAAGTAAGCAAAGTCAAAACCGAATTCGTTAATTGGAATGCAAATCTATTTTAGTTAGCCGATGGTTTTGATAGCTTGGACAATATATGTGAAGGAAAATGTTACAACCAACTACAATTGGTACTACAACGGGCCAACAGTATTATAAAACTAAAAGATAGACAATGCAAAGATAAGGATGATCTAATAATATCTTTGAAAAAGTCAATTGAATTGCAACACACCATCGATTTGTTAAAGACTTCATCAATAAGAACAGAAAATCAAAAACTTGAATCCATTGATAATCAGATCAAAGACCAAGATAATCCTTTATTACAAGATGATTTGCCAACCGAATCCAACAAAATAGAGGAGTTAAATGTTATCATCGAGACTTACAAGATGCAAGTTTGTTCCCTCGAGGAGACGATTAATGAAACAAAGGAAAACCTATCCAAATGGGAATCGAAAGCTAAAGCAGCTGAAGCCAAACTTGAGGAGAAATATAAATCAATAAATACAATTACTAATACTGTCACCCGCTGTTCTACATGGTTGCCGTTCGACCCAGAAAAGTACTCTGGAGTTGAACTAATATCAATTCCAGGCATAATGCCTTTTACAGTGCCTTTAACTGGACCAGGTTGGTTGGTTATGCAGCGTCGCTTTAATGGAGAAATAGAGTTTACTCTGCAGACGATTGATGATTTCTATAATGGTTTTGGCGATTTCAAAGGAGAATTTTGGCTTGGTCTTACGAAAGTGCATAAACTGACAACAAATCAGCGTTATGAATTATATATTCATCTGGTTGACTTTGATGACCAAGTTCGATATGCTTGCTACGATCACTTTGTGATTGGCAGCCGAGACGAGAATTACAGAATAAAATCTTTGGGAGCATATTCAGGCAACGCCGGAGATGCAATGCGAGTACATGAGAACAGTATATTTGAAAAGCAATACCTGGGTAGTTTGAATGATAGTTACAGATATTCCTATTATTGGAAAGCTTCCGACCCATGCTGGTAAGTATGATTTGATTTACTAAAACTATTTTGTCATATTTAAAATAATTTTATACTTTCAGTCAATTAAACGGGATTTACTTTGATACCAAAGAAAATAATTCCAAAGGCATTTGGTGGGGTGGCTGGCAGGAGGAGAAATTGACTCTGAAATCGGTCCAAATGTTGATAAGGCCACAACTGAAGTATTAAAATGATCGAAAGATACATGACTTTTTTAAAATGAATTCAAACGGTCTTCAATTCCAGATGAAGTAAACCAACTAAATATAAATACCTAAAATAAGAAATATTCTTAACTACTTACCACGTATTTCACATAAATTTGGCAAATGAAATAAGTTTCTTTGAAGTTTTGGTTTAAAAACGATACAAGTTCGAATTAATGTTAATTTGCTGAAAATCTTAATTAAGAATACGTTATTGCATTTTCTCTATTTCTTTTATTTGATTTCCATTATTACTATAAAAAAACATTCAAACAAAATCTAAAAATTGTGGATAAAAAAAAGGTTGCTAAATAAGTAATAAAAAGTATTTTGTACGATTTATTTTGTAAGCTATTTCTAAACTTTAAGGTACTAACGATATAAAGTCGGATTCACTTCACATTTAATTGAAATAACATAAATAGGTTCAAAATAACACAGTTCATTAGTTTAATACCCTTCGACGCAGGCTTTTAGGCCGAATACAAATCAAATTTGAAAATTTTTCTAGTATTTTTTTGAGAAGGTCAAAGTTGTTAAAAGTGTCTTAAAGGGCAATATGACTGGTTCTGACACAAGAATATAGGCATACAAAGGAAATTAGCCCGAGTCCCAAGTGAAGATTGCAAAGAAACTGCAGACTGACGGGCAGATGGACATGGCAAATATATAACCTTAACAAGATGGTCAAAATAACATAAATATCAAACATTCAAAAAAACCAAAATAATTTAACAAGTTGGACGTTACCAAAAAAGAAAGCGGGCGTTGACTTGTTTTAGAAAGTTGCAAAACTCTGTGTAGAACATTTATTTTTTTAGGAAATGTCATAAATATTGATTTATTTATTCCCTGTACATGTTATAGTATATCATTTTTAGTATCTTTGGAAAAAAAGTTCAATTTAAAAAATCCATAAATAAGTCCTCGAAACTAAGGTGTTGTGCGGTAAACAACATAGTGCGCCACCGGATCATCTGATACAAAAATGTCTATATGCATTTAACAGGTGATATGAGGAATCAATCATTGGGAAAATGTAACAACAAATTGCGGGTCTAAGTGACATGGATAACGATTTTTTGGATTTGAAATGATTTCACAATTATAGCCAAAATATTGAATTTCGCCCTTCATTTCCTGCTTAACTTTCAAAAAATTTATTGTTAAAAGGGAAACCATATTATAGGTATGTAAATTAACAGCGTCTCCATTTTTATCATGAAAGCGAAATCAAAATTTTAAAATTTTAGATTGAGCGCAAATGCTTTTTACCGTCTTAAAATGTTTGAAATGATGGGGCAGACTGAGTAAAAAAGCTTGATTTATAAAATTATTATCCATGACAGTTTTTTGTGCTTAAAAGACCATCAAGAAGCAACAAGAATTACCAAAAGTGCGATTTTATTTCACAAACACACAAAACATAGCAAGGCTCCGGCGGAATGAGAAGAGCGACCCTAAGAGCAATATTTCGAATAATTGTTCAAATCCAGATTTCACAAGCGGTTTCCGTAAACACAGACTGTATACATGAAATTTTTCAACAAATTTTGTCAACAAATCGATTGCTGTGTCTAACTCGTCCGATTTCGATTACGATTATTTCTGCTATATAATACGGCAAACTAGTTTGGAGGTAAAATTTTCTTTTAAATCCCGCGTGAAAAAGAGTTTATAAGCGAGTATTCACAAATGTCTCAAACAATAAATATTGAAAAACTTTGCGGGATGTGTAAGGCAAATTTTAACATTTTACACGCCGACCGCACCCACCAGTCGAGGTCTCCCCCGCCGCCTCTCCCTCGAAGTCAGCCGCCTCGAAAATAAGCTTTCCTACTGGAGCTCCGCCATCCGGGACATGTCCTAACCAGCGCAGCCGTGTTGCTTAGCGCTTGACCAGACAGGTGTCCCCATAGAGCTCATACAGTTCGCATTATCGAATGGGAAAACATCGCCAACTTTTAAAGGTCCAAAATCCCCGAAGAATCTATCGCTCGAAAACGCCAATCGCCGCTTCATCCGCGGTCATTGTCCAGCTTCTGCGCCATATTGCAGGACGGGAGATTAGCGCGTATAGGGCTAATTTGTTCTTCGCTTGGGTCCGCTCTTGAGCTCTCTACTTAGCCCGTAGAAGCATCGGTTTGCAAGAGTGATCCTTCTTCGGATTTCCAGACGGTTGTTGTCGCTGGTTATCGTCGTTCCGGGTAAACAAAATCCTCAACAACTTTAAAGTTGTATTCTCCCATTGTAACAAATTGTCCAAGACGCGGGACTTTGTCCGCGGATACAAGGTATTTCGTCTTGTCCTCATTCACCGCTAGACCCATCAGTTCGCTGCCTCTCAATCTCTGAAAACGCCCGCTTACCGCCCGTTCGTTTTTGCCGGATGTCGATATCATCGGCATATGCGAGCAACATAGATCTTTATGAATAAAGGCGCCCGTTCGTTGGCAGTGGGCACCGGCGCAGTATATATTCCATCAGTAGATTGAAGAAGTCGCACGTAAGTATCGCCCGCCTAAACCTCTCTTGTATCAATGTTCGGGTTCTTTCCTTTTGCGGGCTTGTACTTCTCACGCTCGCAGCGGCCCCGGCCCCCCCCCCTCCTCTTCAGATAAACATAATTTCAAATCAAAAAACGTTTGGCGTACACCAAATTTTTGTATCTCAAGGAAATAAGTAATAGGTCGGACTTCAAAACGACGCAAGATGCACAACACTTGCACCAAACTCATCTGGCGAAGAGCAGGCTACAGTCACAGCCACAAAAAAAAAGCGTAAAAATTGTAAAGGATTATGGTGTCAAATTCACAAGAAATAAGAACAGCATCAGTCGGTCTTCCATTCCATACAATCATCGGAATTTGTATACAAATTGCTTAAAAACAGACGGATATAGATATATCGACTCGGCTTTTCATGCCAAGAATATATATGAAGTATTCCTTAAAGCGGTTGATTTAGAAACCGTAACCGAAACCGTAACCCGTAACCGCTAAAAACACTTTAAAATTTGAAACCGAAACCGTAACCGAAAAAAAATTGTTTCTTATAACCGTATAACCTTTATTTACAAAACCGGTTATCAGTACCGTAACCGAAACAAATATATGGGTTAATTTCGGATTTTCCTTTAATAGTAAAAATTTCGATTAGATACAGTACAATGAACATATTACATACATATGAGTTTATTCACTTAAGTAGGCTGCTTATTTATTATACGCCGTACTGTTGCTAATGGGCTGGCATAACTATGAAGTGCCTGGAAAGTGTCTTATATATACATTGGTGCTAAACAGTTATAAAGCATAAAAGCTATGTACTCAAACGCTGAAAAATTTTGTCGAAGCGGAAATTGTTTGATAATTTCCAGAGCTCTGACAATGCACAGTGGGAGAAACGGCTGATTTAGCGGCGATTAATTCAAATTTCAAAATAATTATTGGCGCCATCATCGATTAGTTATCGATAACTAATATGTCCGATAAGCCAAAAACACTTTTCGATTTTCCTTTCTCTCAATATTTCCACAACTGTGCAGCTTCAAACACATCATATGTTCTACCAGACCTGCCAAAAGCCTCACCGACAATTCTAAGCCCGTGCTGCAATTATTGACAGAATTAGCAAATCAATTATTGCAATTAATTTGTTTGCTACTATCAGAAGTAAAAGGTATGTATTAAATAACAAAATAAGTGTTTGTGACCTGTGATTGTGCTTTGTCCCAAAATTCGACATTGATTGTAGTGCTTCTAAGAGATATAATGTATCCTAATAAATAAAACTTTCGTAGAGCAGAACTTTTGAGGTTCGACCGGGTTCGGTATAAAAGTTATTTTAAAAATTAGTTGAATGCTTAACGATGTGAAAATGTCCAAATTTAGCTGCAGGTTTCCGCAGGTTTATTTTTAAATTCATTTTTTTTAGCAACAATGTCAGTGTCCAAGCGGGTGTTATTTGCAGTATGGGAGATGGAAAAAGACGCTGCCAGAAAACTTGCTGCACTGCAGACATAAATTGATGATAATGTTGTTGATAAAAACAAATATGAAATCGGCAAATGCGTCAAAATAGCTGAGCGCATTAAACATTTCACCAAAAAATTGGCATTGAAATGGAGAGAGAACAATCAAATACGAAAAGATTTTGAAGCCAAGAACAAGGAATAAATTGTTTAACTAAAAAAAAATTATTATAGTATTGTAAGAAAACAAACTATTATTCAAACTTTAAACGCATTTATCTCGAAACCACGTATTACTATTTACTATTTTTTTTTACACTAAACTACAAAAAAAAGGCAAAAAATCGAATTTTAATTTTTCAAGGGCCGAAATTTTGTCAAAAAAAAAACTCAAACCAGAATCTCAAAATCTCAGACCGGAGTGACATCTATACTGATCATAACCCCGTTTTTAGTTTTCATTTAACACAACCTGGAGACGTGGAATCATGGCCGGCAGCACATAACTTTTTTTTGGACACCCACTTTGACGGCCGAGAACTTTTTAAACAGCCCTCGTATCGAAGCAGTAAAATTTGTTTTGTTTATTTTAATCTGTTTGTAGCATAATACAAAAAACAGAATTGGAAAAACTCTTTGCGTTTTCTAATACGATTTAAGGTCCAAAAAACAGCCTCGACATGGAGAAACCCCCTAAAAAAAATTTAAAAATTTATAAAAAAATTTGCACTTAATCAAAAAATTCATTTTTATACTAATTTTGATTTGTGGCATATTTATCTATAAAACAAAACTATCCGTTCAGAAAAAGCATCATTTTTGCAGAAGTTATTAATAAATCGCCGCTAAATCAGCCGTTTCTCCCACATTGCAATGTGGTGCGACCAGGCAACAACTTTCGGTTGCATTTTGTGTGGGGCTGGAGGTATAAGCGGTGTTCTTTATTTTGGCCTGTGGGAACAGAACTTGACCACTGAGACATACTTCTATAAAGACAACCCAAAAGGCATCGGAAGATTAGAATTAGCACATTAAACCAGAGTTAATATACATAGCCATAGCCAGCTCCATGGACCGGTAGCGGAAATGTTTTTAAAATAAAATGTTTTCGTGTAATGGTTTTGTTTTTTTGGTTTTTTATCAAAAAATTATTATTTTTGTGTTTTATTTAGATGGGTGTGTGTTTTTTTTTATCCCAAGTGCGAATGCCATTGGCAGTTTTGACTTTTGCGTAGCACTCTGTCTATAGTCCATTTAGACATAAAAATAGTGGTCAAATAACAAAAATTCCCGGAGAGCCAAATATTGGTGGAGTGCTGGGGTTTACCATTACAAATAAAGTTTTAAAAGTCCCCATCGATCCTATGTGTGCTACAAAAGTTATTCGGGGCCAAAGGCCAAAATTTGAGGTTTTTGGGATTTTTCTCGAAAACGGTAAATTTTATCAAAAAAAACTTCAGACCAAAGTTGTAGATCTTAAAAAAAAATTCTCTGGTTTTCATAATTTTAGTTACCATTCCTGAGATATCGCGATTCTAAGAGTCTCATTATACATGATATGCACACATTTCCATAAATTCATCAAAGATAATCTCGGAACCCGATGATGTTTTTGTAGTTCGACGACGTTGTTCTGCAGCTTTAATATTTTTTGTCGAGTTACTGTAGCCGTCAAATACTACCGTCACTGTAAGCCCATAATGTCTGCGTAGATACTGAACATATTTATCAAAAATAACGCTAAAGGTTTCTTCTCGATCCCACACAACGTGATGTAGTAGGTATCCTCCATCAATAATGTAAGTAGCGTTTGTACGATCAACCTCAGTATTGACTGATTGAAAGCAATCGTAAATTGCTGACTTTGTTGTTTTACGCATTCCAGCTGCATCGAAGAGTGATAAAGGAATAAGGGGCAAATTCATACTCAAAAAATTTTTCAATCTCATCCTCAAAAGCTTTAGTGATACTCATGCGTTGAAATAATAATACAGGGTCTATAGCTACTTCTTCTTCGTGAACTTTCACGGTGCTACTCGCAGCTAAAAGAGGGAGTACTTTTTCAGAGCGTTTTAATTTTATATTATTAAATGTTTCACCTGCCATTCTAGACATGGAAGCAATCCCAACTTCACGAGCTTTATGGCAATTAATCTTATCGTCACCAACAACTGCAGAAGCAATAGATACGATTTTGTTAATGTTAGGAAAAGGATCATGTGATGAAAACCAGTCAAGAAGTTTTTTAATATCTTCAGCACCTTTTTTACGCCGCGAATCACTTGTATCTACGTGCTGATCTGTTGTGTCCATTCGAACATTAGCAAGAACTTCCAACCCCTCACATACAGTATTCATTGCATGCATTCCGTAAACCCATTTACTTATCACACTTTCTTTCGTACTTCTTCCTCGAGAAATGCCCCCATCTGTTTTCATAGATTTCATCATCGATTGTTCAATAATCATATCTCTTGAAGTTCCACAACAAATTTCATCAGAACGCCGAACAGTAAAAAATCCTTCGTAAACCTTTGATAAACACTAGGATCCATTATCTCGTTCAATTGAAGCATATGTAAGTATAAGTGCGCAGACTTAGCATAAGGTAAATGCCCAGATGCATGGAAAGAAGGCAGCATTTCTTTAACGCAGTTCAAATGTGCTTGCCAATCTCCCATACGTTCTGCTCTTATAAACTCCTTTGCAATGGACACCATCCAAAAGTATTGTCCCCATAATTGTGCGGTTGGCCCTCGTTTCTGATATTCAATTAATTTGTTATTAAACTGATCAAGTAATTTTCCACATATTTCCTCATCTTCTTCAATGTCATAGTATGAAAGAGTGTTGTTTAAAATATTTTCAACGGTAATAATAAGATTTGCATCCATTACAACATCAATAGCGAGTTCTTTTAATATTCTTAATGCTAAAGTGAGTTGAAGTATTGTATGAGCTCGGACTGCTCTCGCGTAAGCATGGCCATTAAGCACTTTATCTAAAAACTTAGGTGCATAAACTTCAGCGAATACTTCTTTTAAACCACTTCCTTGCATAATGTAACCGCTTGATCCAAAAAATGACATAAGCAAATGAAATCCTTCTAGTCTTACTATAATCCTCAATACTTCAGATGTCATTTCTGAGAATAACCATTGGTTACATGAAGGTACATAGCGAAAAATTGTGTATTCGTTGACCAATGTATATTTATCTAAGTAGTTAAACTTAACTCGATACTCTGCTAGTGGAGTAGTTTCTTATATTTTAGTTAAAACTTATAATGTTAAACTATTAACCAGGCGAAATATTTTGTGATTTTTTTTATAAAATTTTTAAATACATTTACTGAATAAATGAGATTCCAAATGGGAAAAGATTTGTCAAAACAGTAACCGTAACCCAAACCGTTATTCGTTTCGGTTCTAGTCTCTGATTTAAATTAATTGTGTATTACATTTTTAAACAATTCAATAAACTTACAGTTGGGCATTTCCACCAAAAGGTCAACCTAGGTCAAAAAATTAAAAGTGGTTAAAAACACTATATATTATCAAATTTTCATAGGAAAACAATCAAATTAAACTAATGTACGCTAATTCTAAATTTACTAATAACTCAATTGGATATATTCGGTTTCACGGCCGTGCTCGCGCTATTTTTCTCAATTTTAACATTAAGTTTGCTTAATTTTTAGGAAAAAAGTTACTATACATGTACTTTCGCTATCTAAAATCTTTCTGATCTTACAAAGGGGTATACATGAATGCATAAATTATTTTTGGAAGAAATTAACACCATTTTAAAGAGACATCAATGCACTACATTCTAAAATTTATAGCATTAATATATTGCATCAGGATTCGCTGAAATCGGCATTTGAATGGTTTCCCGCGAAAACCACTTCTGTTTTTGTCCCGTGCGAATGTCATGTTTTTTTTTGCGTTTATCTTGAAAACACAAATATTTCCAAAACCAATCTTTGGACCAATTGTAGGGCTGTTGACGAGCTATAAGTTAAGCCTATTGTGAAAATAAAAATCCGCTGTATTTTGACATTTTTATACCCTTGCAAAGGGTATTATAATTTTGCCCAGAAGTTTGCAACGCATAGAAATATTCATTTCCGACCCTATAAACTATATATATTCTTGATCAGGGTGACGAGCTGAGTCGATTGAACTTTGTCCGTCCGTCTGTCTGTCCGTCTGTCTGACTGTTTCTACGCAAACTAGTCTCTCAGTTTTAAAGCTATCGAGCTGAATCTTTGCACAGAGTCTTCTTTTTACTGCACACTGCTAATATGTCGGAACCGACCGGATCGGATGACTATATCTTATAGCTGCCATAGGAACTATCGGTCGAAAAGTGGGTTTTAATGAGAAAATTTTTTTGTTTTTAATGTTAACGTGTCTCACATCAGCGATTATTAATATTATACGCTTTTATATAGATTTGGAAGTTTTGGTCAAAATCGGATGACTATATCTTATAGCTATCATAGAAACTATCGGTCGAAAAGTGGGTTTTATTTAGAAAAATTGTTTGTTTTAATGCTGGCGTTCTTAAACTCTGATGTATTAAAACATTTGCAAGGGTATAAAAACTTCGGCAAAGACGAAGTTAGCTCGGCCTTCTCGTTAAATATTTAAATGCGTACGATTGTCACGTTCGACGTCATGGAAATGCCCATATTGCGAGACAATTTTTTTTTAATAATTGCTTAAATACTTCTTAAATTGACAGAACACAATATCCAGTTTTACATTGTTTCAGGCATTTTTTGTTTGTTTATAATATAAATAAAATAAAACATTATAACGATATTCGTTTTTAGCTTTTTCAGCCGTTTTATGAACATTCTTCATACTCACCATGATATGGTGACTCACCACACTGAGTTGAACGATAAATAAAGTTATCGATAGGCCTGTGATCGTGTCGTTGTGACTGTCAAATATCTTAGCCGTAGTCACATTAAAGACGCAGCATCGAATGGTTTGCGTCTGCGCGTCTTTCTTTCTAATTCTCTAACGCCGCGGCACTTTAGTAAATTATTACATCTTTTTTGCGAAATTTGTTATTGTTTTTAATATGTGTAATACAAACAACACACTTTGTTGTCTATCTAAATGAAACCAGAAAACAAATGTGACTTACCCCAAGGTTAGCAAGGTTCGATCGCTTGCAAAAAAAAACGGCGTCTTTTTGACTTGAAAAGGGCAGGCAAGGCAGGAAAATTCAAGCCAATAAAAGATACATACATAAAAAATCGCGAAAATTGCGTGCTTAAATGTATGCGCGTGTGTGTGTGTGTGTGTTGCGCCTCAGTGTGTACTTCACAGGTCTCCGACCAAGTAAACAAATAGAACTTTAGTGTGAAAATTGAGATTTTGTGTGCTGTTTAAACAATTAGCCGCAAAACGGCTGCCTGGAATGCGGCAGTTGCGCATGCGCAAATATTTGTGAAATTCTTAATATAGCAACGCGCGCATCTACATTTGGAATACAACGTTCGCCATACACACATACAAATAAGGTAAGTTTTTCCCTTTTCAGCCCACCAACAAAACCCACGTAATCCCTGCACAGCCCACATTAACTCATTTCGCCTTATCCCAAACGAAATTGCTCTATTCTCCCTCTTCTATGAACGCCCACTTTTGTCAAGCGTTACGCCCACTCGTGCACACTTATCTTCCAATGACAAACCTCTAAAACAATAAAAGAAAAATCAATTTTCAAAACAAACAGGACAACACAGAACAGAGAAATAGAGAGAGAGAGCGCGCGGGCTCGGGGGGGATTCAAATGACAATAACATCAATTTTGAGGCATTTATATGCGCCAATAAATTTCACAGAGAGAGCGAGAGCGAGAGGGAGTAAGAAAAACCAACAAATAACAAGCAGAAAGATGCATGACAACGCTCAACAATAAGACACAAGATCAAACAAAACCAAACGAGGAGGCCGACCAAACGATCTTGTTGCAGTTGCTGCAACAACAAGCAACAGGTAAAAGCAGCGACCTGTGCGAGTGTGTGTGTGTGTGTGTGTGAGGGAAAGAGGCTGCAAGCGGCAATAACAACCTGTTGCATCGACTGCTGCTTGAAATATGTTAAGTCAATTTCGTGTATCGAAAAGTAACAACAGAAAAAAAGTTCAAAAAAACTGTTACTAATGCCAAAGCCTTAGCTGGCCAATTTAACACATTAACCCATTTGGGGGTAATTTAAATAAGAATTCCAAAAATCATTTCGGAATTTGTACTGGCTGTTGGTAAGTGACCGTTTTCGGTTCAGTTCAATAGTTCACACTTAGTATCAGCATCATTATCAATCTAAGCAAATAGTTCGGTTTTTATGAATGTTGTACAAACCATCACCATATACAAGAAATAACCGTTGAAAGCTTAGAGGCTAAAGGCAGAACAAAAAAATAGGAACGGTACTAGGACATTTTCGGAACTTCAATAAGGGCTTTCATCATGTTTCATAGATTTCCAGAGATATTATGGTAAAAGATAGAGGTTTGACATGTACATGAACATATAGTTCTTGTACTTGTAGGCAGAATAAGTATATTCTCAATTTTTTGACCCAAGTTAGTAAATTTGAACCTACTTAACAACAATTTTGAAAAAAATGTCATCGATGGACCGCGAATTATAAAGAATTATTATACATTTCGAAGGTTTCTTTTTTAATTAATTTTTCAAATTTCCGGTTTTGTTCTACAAATATGTGAATTCTTTTCGTCAAATGTCAAATAAATAAGAAACGAGAAAGGCAAAGCTAACTTCGTCTGTACCGAAGTTTTGATACACTTGAAATAGCTTGTCTCAACGGTTAGCGACTTCGACCAAACTTCGCAGATCAGCTTAAAAACATTCACTATTACCCATGACCATGTTTGAGAGCAGTTATATTGAGAGCAAAACAGTTTTTCTCACTAAAATCCATTTTCCGTCCGACCTTTGAACATTTTGCAGCTACAAGAAGTAGTCATCCGACCCGGTCAGTTTCCCCAAAATAGCATGCAATAAAAAAGACTCTGTGCAAAGTTTCAGCTCGATGGCTCCAAAACTGATGGACTAGTTTGCCTAGAAACAGACAGACAGACAGACGGACGGACGCCACAGGGGTTAAAAACAGTTAGGAGGTCGAAAAAGGCATTTTTCAAGAATTTTTCTAAGCAAACTATTTGGTTTATTGATTTGAAACTTGGCAGGTATATTATGACTACCTTAAACTATATTCACATTTTTATTGCCTAAAATAATCATCGGGAACGTTGATATTGCCAATTTGCAGAGGTCCGCAAAAAAAAGACCTCTTGCAGTGAGCACGATATCTCTGGACTGGATCATCTAAAATACAAAAACCAAATAAGTTTTGTTAATATAATGAATAATCTATGATTAATCGAAGAAATTAGCAAAAAAATTTTTGACAAAAATGCCAGCTATCAAACAAAAGGTTCGATTTAGATATTCGGCTCTTTAATTGTTTAGAAAAATATGAGAAATTTTCATCGGATCGGGAAATCCTTCGATTAATTACTAAAAAATATAGTTAGAAAGCTTGTGTAAAAATTTCCAGACCGATCAGTTCAGTCGTTTCAGAAATCTTGCTCACCGACTTTGAAAACACCGTTTCGAGAAAACGCGATTAAAGTTTTGAAAGCACTTTACATGTAGTTAATTTTTTTTTCTTCCAGCCATTTGCTAGTCCATCTAATATTCCATTATTTAATTTGATGCTATGCGCGAGCCATTCTTCCCTCCCGCTTCTGCGCTCGTCAGAGATCCTTATGCGCTGTGCATCTTCTCTGCCGGCATACCCTCAATGCGCATTGGGCCCAGCTGAGACCCCAGTGCCTTCATTGATATAGAAGTGATGCTGTGCCTTCATTAAACATGCCAGCAGAATATATGCAGCCATTTCCACCGTTTGAACCAGCCGGAAGTACTTTTGGAGAATCTTCCATATCAGTTGATGGTGGCTCTCATTGTTATTTTGAGTAAAACCACTTACATCGTTCCAATGTAAGTCTCTTTGGGTTGGGGTATAGCTTCAGCAACATGCTTCACCAAATGGTTGAATGATAGTAACTTTGAGCTGAGCCGACCAAAAGGGTTGGGTCGGGGGGCTTTATGTTTTACGGATTCTGTCTGTAGGAGAGAAGATTTTTAATATTTAGTGTAAATTAAAAGTGGATAAGAGAAAAAAGTTTTATATTTTTTTGAGTAATTTAAAAATACATTCTGCCCAGAGATCATTAATTTAGGGCTCTGCAAGAAATAAGGCCCCAATGAAATGAGGCCCCAAAATAAAATTAAATAAGGCCCCAACAATTTATATAGAAAAAAAAACCACTATTTTTGATCAAATTTGGGGCGTTATTTCCTTTTTTGGGACATTATTTCCTATATAAAATTTCAAAATGAAATAAGTCCTCAAAAAAAAAAATGAAATAAGACCGCAATACTAATTTTTTGGGCCCCTGATTCATTTTATAACGAAATAAGACAAAAAATCTATCGATTTTTGTATTTCAAATTTTTGAAATTGGAGTATTATATCATATGAAATCCCAACATCGCAAACTTCGGGCCTTCTTTAATTTTTTTTTGGGCTTTATTTCATCGCAGTGGGGCCTTATTTCATACTTCAAATTGGACTTCTGTTTTATTATGAAATAACACCCCAAATTTTGGGGCCTTTTTCATTTTATATTTTCGGGACTTATTTCCTGCTGCCTTAATCGAGCGCTTTGTTCATAAACTTATAAACTCATTACCATGCACGATTTAACAAAAATTTGCCTGCGGCGCTCTTCCTTTTCCCCCACTATTACCCCCACTAAACCCATAATTTCATTTGTCAGGCTTTTGGGCCTAAAGCTTTTTTACTTGTACAGCAATCGGACAGAAACACTGAAACTATTTAATGAATCAACCTCTTTGCTCTATCACTCAGTGTGCCCCGCGTTTTAAACCCTTTTTTTGACAGTAAAAGGCATTTGTGCTCAACCTTAAATTGCAGAATTTCGTTTAGCTTCATGATAAAAATGCGAAATTAGCTTCATAAATAAAAAAGAGAGGAGAGCTAACTTCGGCTCGACCGGAAGTTTATATACCCTTGCTATCGCTTTTCATATCATAATATACACAAAAAAAGTTTTTCTCACTAGAACTACATTTTGGAACGATCGTTCCCATGGCAGCTATATACTATAGTCATCCAATTTGAATCAAACTTAACAGAATTGTGTGGTAGCATATAATATTGATTTGGACAAAGTTTGGGAGCGATAGCATTGAAAACAAAAAAGTTTTTCTCATTAAGACTTTTTTCAGACCAATTTTTTGTATGGCAGCTATACTATATAGTTGTCCGATTTTGATAAATCTCGATGAAATTATGTGAAATCATAGAAAACTTATAAATCCGAGGGTTGGGAGCGATAGCATTGAAAACAAAAAAAGTTTTTCTCACTAAAACTAGTTTTTCGACCGATCGTTCCTATGGCAGCTATATGCTATAGTCATCCGATTTGAATTAAACTTGGCGAAATGTGTGTGGTAGTATATAATATTGATCTGTACAAAGTTTGGGAGCGATAGCATTGAAAACAAAAAGTTTTTCTCACTAATTCTCCTAGATTTTTTTTAAGACCTATCTTTTGTATGGCAGCTTATACTATATAGTTGTCCGATTTTGATAAATCTCGGTGAAATTATGTGAAATCATAGAAAACTTATAAATACGAGGTTTGGGAGCGATAGCATCGAAAACAAAAAAGTTTTTCTCACTAAAACTACTTTTTCAACCGATCGTTCCTATGGCAGCTATATGCTATAGTCATCCGATCCGGCCGGTTCCGACAAATGTGCAGCGTATTTGTACTAAAAGACTTCGTGCAAAGTTTGGTTAAGATAGCTTTAAAACTGACGGAGGAGATAGCATAGAAACACGGACAGACGGACAAGGGACGGACGGACAGACGGACATGGCTATATCAACTCAGCTCGTCATGCTGATCAAGAATATATATACTTTATGTGGTCGGAGATGCTTCCTTCTGTGCGTTACAAACATCCGGACAATTTTAATATACCCTCTCCAAGGGTATAAAAACAAATATTTTGGAATTCATGTTAAACAAAAAATTGTTTTAAAAAATATAGAAGGTTTTAAGGGCGAAATTATTTGTGCTGTAATTATGAAATCATTTCAAATCAAATAAATGTTATACAAAAAACGTTGACGTGGAAATGATAGTGCAGTTGAATTCTAGAGGTTACTCCGAAATTGTAATAGTATCCAAAAAAAATTATGAAAGTATAGCCTTTGTTTTCGCCACAGAGCTGTCATCTGGCTGGTGCCAAAGGCACACTTCTGCCAAATTAATGAGGCCGCCAGAGGGATGATGTCTATAGAAAAAAAGGTCGGAGAAATGTTGTTGTTCAAGACGGCTTCTCAATCTGTGTGTCGCCAGATCATAGGCAAATCTGTTGGAGTGGTGCACCAATTGGTCATGATTCCTGCTGGCGTGCATATTGGTTTGGTCGCATATGCACCACATAGAAGACTCTAGTTTCTTGAGGGCAGTGGATCATGCCATACCCCATAACGGAATCGCCCAGATAAATCGCTACTACCGCGGTATCTATATATGGGACTCTTGATCCTTGGAGTCGCACTTAAGTAATTTTCGTATGGTATTGGCTATGTTCCAGCCGTTCACCCATCGACCAAAACCAAGGTACTGATCCGGCCACAAAATCCCCTGTTAGGTGCATGGTCACACTGTTTTAGTTGTGTTCCACACACACAAGAAATAAATAGCAAATTCCTGACAGGAATTTTCGGCAGTGCTGGATACAGGCCTTAAAAATAAAATGCATTCCGTGTGTACTATTTTGGATAAGATAAAACATCTTAAATTGACCAAAGAAAAAAAAAGAATTCTGACAAATAGATAATCAACGATTTCTTAGCTTCTTTTGGAGGAATTCAAAGCTTGCCTAACAATTCTAATGTCTCAGATTTTTGGGTAAACTATCATTGCAAAGAACTAAAAGAGTCGCATATGTTGAATTTCGAATTTTGTCGAATTTTTTTGGTCACTTAAACTACTTAAACAAAGAAAGAATATTACATTCAAAATAACTCTAATTGAATAAGGATGTTGTTTTTTTTGAATTAGCAAAAAACAAAATTATTCCTAAACCCCGGCTCGAACCCGAACCTAGGTTCACCGATCTTCTGAGCCCGCTCCGTGAACCCGAACCCGAAAAGTTTCGCGGGTTCGAACCCCGGAGTGAACCTCTTCCGATTTTAGAAGGGTATGCAGCCCTGATTTCTATATTGTGTTAGTTTCCACATTTTTCTTCATTCTTCATCTTTTGGAGCACGTCTCAATATAATGTTAGTCAGTCATGCTTCAGTGTGTGTTGGAGAGAGAAACAGTCACGTCGGCCAAATTAAGAGAACAGAAAAGTGTTCTTGTGTTGGTGAACAAGAGAGCTCTCTCTAGACCACAGTCGTTTTACTTACAATTCAGTGCTAACGACAGGACTGACATCGGCTCCTGGTAGCCATGGGTGGCCGGCTGCTTTACATCGACTTACTCAACAGTAATGGCTCAAAAGTTTCACAAACTATAAATAAATAGAAATAAAAATGAAATTCCGCCATACCTGTCATAGTTGTATCCTGATTCTTTATCTATCATATATACCCTGTTTCAGCTCTGCAGCATCAATATTAAATTTTATGCCAAAAAATCGGCAATTGGGGCCAGTGTGCACTGTCCATCGCCATCGTAGATCAGCTTTTCCTCGAGAGTTTGCTTTGCTACTCAAGCTTGTTCTGCTTTTGTGTGTGTGTGGTCGTCCCGTCTTTCCTTCTCCTCCCTTTCTACTATCTATAACTATGGTTAAAACTTGTTCTTTTTTCTGGATCAAGCCGGCGACCAAAGCGAGAACAAAATGTTCTTGAAACGAGCACATAATATTTATAAGACAAGCCCGTTAATGTGAGAGAACAAAATGTTCATAGCATAAAGTGATCAAATGTTCAATGAACATTGTTCATGAATATCGAAAAAGCTTGCTTAGAAGACTATTGTCAACAAAACTTCATGATTTCGTTACAATTCGAACGGATATTTTTCTCTGTATACATTTATACACCTCCTTTTACTTCGACGAACCAAAATATACAATATATTGTAACTATAGTTACTTTACTACAATAGAATTCGACAACTTTTGTCGAAAGTATTATTCTCTTCCTGAAATCGCAAAATGCAAATATTGGATATGATATGATGTGATTTCAAAAACGCAGCTTCGATTCGCCTTTTGAGGTTTGGTCCGATCTTAATAACTGATTCTTGATTTTCAAACATAATTTCCACCCGTTTGGTCTTCAGACGGTTAACCATTTGGCGCTCTTATGCAAAGTTCGTTGCACGAGACCAAAAAAAGCAATAAAAAAAACCAACAAAATTTTTGTCAATGAAATCGCTGGCTGGAAAGAAAAGAAAAACTTTCTTTTCCTTTTGGGCTTATCCACGCTGGATCGACAACTGACGCCGAGTCTCGGCTGTGCTCTGTATTTTTTCTGTGTCGCTTTTTATTTTGTGATATAATTGGGCGGTTTTTAAGTTTTACGCGCCTGCTGCCAACGCCGGGTATCGGTTCGGTCTTCATGGTCCATTAAGACAATTTGGGTTGGCTTCTTTTTTTTGTTTTTGGTTGGTATACCGCTCCCAGTTGGAGTTTGCTTCGGGCTGCGTGGGAAGTTGGGGATATTTGTTGTTTGATTTTCTCCAAATTGAGCCGCCGCTTCTGTTGTTGCCGTTGCCGTTGTTGCTGCTGCAACAAGTGTCCCAGTTTAATGGTTTGCCAACTTTGAAGTGAGCTAAGACAGCTTCTAGAACTAGTTTAAGTTTCCTGTCCACCGCCGCTTCGCATTGCAGCACGCTTTTTCCTTTAGGCTCTCAGTTATGTGGCCTCCGTTGTGGCCCCTCCCTCTTCCTCTCCGCCGTCTCCTCCTCCGCCTCCTTCTGCGCCATTAACCGTTTGGCCACATTTTCTCACACAGAGAGAACCGCTTCAGCAATGACAACGACAACGGCCATGAGCTTGAAGAGGTTGAGAAAGAAGCAGAAACTAAGTAGGAAGGCGTTCTAAGTTGTCTCACAAGTGGGGAGAAGCCAGTACACTTAAATTGGTGGAATAAATATTTAACATATTTTCACTAACTGTTTTAAGATAATGCAAAAGAATTTTTTTGCAAGCCTTTTATGTTTGCTATGAAGAAAAACTCAACTGCTTACTTCAGTTAGAATACAGGGCTCATTTAAAAACATCCAAACAAAGGAAACTAAATTAACTTCATAAAAGCGGCCAAATGTTGGATCGACAAAATTTCTGGATTACTACTCTTTTAGAGAAATTGGGTAAAAATAAAATGAGTCGAAAATTTGTTTTTGAATAACTTTTTGAAAAGTGTAAATATTGAAAAACTGTAAATGTGGTAAACCAAATTATTGTAATAATAAGTTTTTCTTTTAGGTGAATGTTTACAGAACTATTTAAACTTTGAAAAAAAAAAAAAATAAATAGATATAAACCAGTTAACAAATCTAAGAATTGGTATTTTATAATCAAACACAAAACATTGTGTTATTTAAAAGTAAATTTGGTTTAAATAGTTAACTTACGTGTCTCATCTCTTGACCCACAGGATCTGATGGAAAACGGACAATTGATTTCGAATTTGGCGGCCATAAGAAGGTCTCTGGTCCAGAAGTTTGTAAACTTGTGTTATCATTACTCACAAAAAACCCAGTCGAATAAATTTTAAAATCAGTTTAAAATCCACAACATCCATAATCCATAAAAACTTGAATTCCTGTTCCCCTTTTTTATGTCTAAAACCAAATTTAAGTCAAGCATTTTACCATTAAACTTGAAACTAATTTGATTTAACAAGTTCATTAATTACAAAAACTAGTTAAACATTTAGGCTGGTTTGGCTTGCTTACGTATATGCACTTTCCTTTTGGTCTGCTTCAAATTGGATCTTGCCTCCTGCATGTATGTGGTGTTCTCGTTTTATTAACCTGCCCCACCCAAAAAAAAAAGAGAAAAAAAATCAGCCACACGTAACTGTAACGAAGTTGACCTCCCATCACTTGGCTACTACCAAAACTGTTAAAGAAATGTTAAAAATGTTTCCGCTCCGCCTCTCAGCCTCCATTTGCCGATATTGTGATTGGAGTGGGTAAAGCTTACGAACTCGACAACAAATTTCTATTGCATGCACAAATTAACATTAACACTTTTTTTTTGCCGACAAACACATAAAAAAAATCATAAAACAACAAACTTGTTTGTACAATACACTGTAATGACAGAAGAAATACAAATAAAGAGAATGATTTTTTGGACCAGTGTTTGAGATGAATTGCGAATACGCTTTCCAAGGTTTTTATAGAATCACGAATTGAAGTCAAATTACTATTTGGGAATGGGAAACTATTGTATTAAGTAGTAAAGGTAGTTTGGGAAAAATTGGTCACAATAATTGAATGGATTCTACATTGGGTTTGTACCTTCACTCACAGCAGTTAAATATTGAGTTTTATATGGATCAAATATCTACTCCAGAAATGGTTATACAAACACACTATTAGGTGTGGGAAAGATATGTACTTGGACTGGACAAAATCAAATATATTTCCTGTATAAAAAGTTTTAAAAAATTGTTTGTTTGAAGGTTGGTTTTACTGTGAAAAATTTGTAACAAATTAATTTTTTAAATATTTTCAATTCCTAGCCATTACTTTTTCCCATCTTTTTGGAAATTTTCGAAAACCATCTCGAAAAAACGAAGCTTCACGAATCGATTCTATTTTGGAGTTCCTCAAAAGAGCGAAAGTGCCGATCCTCCGAAATAGTATTCGGAGTGGTAATGTCTGGGTTATATGGCGAGTGGGGGTAGGATTTCCCATTCTACCACTTCAAGCTATGTTTTGACCGGCTGCGCAACATTAGGCCGAGCGTTGCAAAATTACCTTGTGGTTCCTATGTTTGTATTCTGGCCGTTTTTGCTTTAATGCTCGGCTGTAATCGTTTCACCCGGTTGTAGTAGCTCATAATACACCATGCCCAATTGGTCGAGCCAAATACAGAGCTAGACCTTGCCAACTTGAATATTTGGCTTTGTCGTCGATTTTGTCGTATGGTCGGGCGGCCATTTTTTGGCCTTCAGCTGCATTTTTCTTCAAGTGAAAACAGAATTTCGGGATACTTTTTGTACAAACCTTCGGAGCACACAAAAACTTTGTTAATGAGGCTTCAAAAACTAGCGACGCCATCCCGTAATAATCCTTTAAAACTTTTTTGTACAGATAATCGTTCATCGGAAACGGTGTTCATAGTTTTTTCAAAAATTCAATGCACCTTTTCAAGTAATTAAACCAATATTCTAGGAACTCTAATCACTCGAAATGACGTAACGTTGTTACTGATGTTTTGGAATCAAAAGACTGAATGGGGCGTCAAATCAGTGGTTTGAGCCTTTAGATCAAGTTTTAAAGTTCTATCAACTGATAAGATGGTTAGCACTATAGTAAGCTAGTTGTTTATATTGATAATATGTCAAAATCTTTAAGGGATTAGAAGGCCAAAAAAGGGGACAACAATTTTATTGTACAAAAACCCAAAATATTGATTCACTTAGTAGCAACATTTAAGTTTATAATGACACTAATGACTTTAAAAAATACTGATCTGGTGTGCTTCTGCAGACGACCTCCAGAAGGTCTTACAAAAAAAGGTACTTGGCGGTGACCACGAATTCTGTGGTATGGTTTGTCCCAAATCAAAAAATTAAAAAGATTCTTTTAGTGAATAAATAACATCAGCTAATGATCGAAGGAATAATCGATATTTCGATTTTTAACATAACGGCGTCTTCGAAAAAAAATATCGAATTTTCGACCAGAATACTTCTCAGAAATCGTATTCCTTGGATCAAAACCTGAGGAATATATCTGAGGAGGTTGTGTAAATATTTTAAACCGATCGGCCGCATTCCAGAAATCTTGGTCACCGGGCTTAGAAACACACACAGAGGGGAAAAACCTGTTCAGAAAATAAGTTGCCTTTAACTTAAAATAAGAACAAGATGGTCTCAAAATTATTAAGAACAAATGTTCCAAATGTTCCTGGAATGAGTAAAGTTGTTCCCAATCGGATAATACTTGCTTCAAACAACAACAAAACTGGTTTTCAACAGAGAGATATACAAGAGAGAGAGAGAGAGAGAGAGATCGAGTGAGAGCGAGTTGGCTCTCTTTTTGATCTCTCTGTTGTTAGCTCAACAAAGCATAAGTAGCCCTCTAGACGTGAATCTGCAAAACTGTGCAATGGCTGAATGTGCTGACGCTTCATACAGGTACCGGGTTCAATTCCCAGACAAGCCCGTTCAAATTTTTCTATGTTTTTCTGAAAAACTTAAATGAAACGAGTCAGGTGGAGTTGGTCGCTGAAGCGATGTTTTTGATTCCTATGGATTAGATGGGTGGAGGAAGAAGCAGCAGCGCGCATATCCATGTCAAAAGAAAGATGTCCCCGTTCCCTATTCCACCCAAATGTGAGGAATCCGCCCACACCTGGTTCAAGTTCAATCAAAATTTTTTCCCAGTTGAGTTTAAAATGTTCCTGAAAACGGAACAATATAAACTTAAATCATATTCTCAAAAATGGAACAATATCAACTCAATTTGAGTTTTTGCGTTTTTGTTTTGTTCTTGAACTAAAAACATTGAATTACATTTGAGAAAACCCGTTCATGCATTGTTTTTGGTAACGTTTGTGCTCATTTTGAGTCTAATGTTCTCAGTCTTTTCTCTCTGTGCAGTTGTGAGAAAAACTCCTATAATGTTTTAGCTGCACTGCAAATTTACCAGAAAAGTCTTTACAAATGTGAGGGTATCTTCGATTGACTTGAAATTTTCTGTGTTTGTAAATGTATGTAAATAAAAAATATGAAAAAAATGATTTTTTGACAGTTTTAACTGCCTTTCTAACCCCTTAAAATGTTTGATCTTCTGAACGTAGAATCAACGATTTAAAGAACAACGTTTATTATGGATATTAACAAATTTGCTAGATGTCAGAATTTATTTAATTTTATTAAACCGAAATAAGGTTCGGAACAGATTAAGGTTCAGCAATTTTCTTAACTTTGGTTTTGGTTTAACGTTGGGTTCACAGTTTAAAAAAGTTGGAATTCCATTTAGAATTGACCATGCGAGCGAGGTACCAAGTTATAATTTTTTTAGGTGTAAAGTCAGTCAGAATATTACATTTTGGCGAACTTTGGGTTATGGTGAAAAACTTTGACAAGTTCCCTTAAAAATGTCTATTATAAATTTGAATAACATGCTGTCCTTAGATTTCTGTTTTTGAACAGAAACAAGATTGAAAACTTATTTGAGGATGAAACTGAAACACAGCTTCTAGGGAATCGAGCCCAAGAAGCCCAAAGCAAACAAAGTAATGGCGATCATTTATTGGAAAGCTCAAGGTAAAAATCACACATATAACCTTGGAAACGATAAAAGGACAAATTTTCCAAACTTTTGGGTAGATTCGAAGTCGATTTGAGTTAAAAACCGGCATATCGATTATACGGGCTTATATAATCATTTGGTTTCTTTTTTTCATCCCTCATAATTGTACCAAGGTCTCTATATACAATACTAATTAAAAATCCCATCCAATCCATACCCACATCCTCACATAGTCCAACAACTTTTCTTACCCAGTGTATAACCGTCAAAACGGCAGCTGGGGGAGTTTTAAGAAAAAAGTACGTTTAGAAATTAGAAAGTACGCGGACTTTCTGGCATAGAAGAGTCTGAGGCGGAGGCTTCCACTGCGGTGGTACGTGGTGTGTGTGTGTGTGTGTGAGTGTATAACTCGATTTGTGACTGTCATAAATGGCGGAAATTGTGGGTCTCGCAGCAGCAAAAGCAACAGCAGCCTCAGCCGCAGCAGCAGCTTTCTACTGCCGGTCTTCAGCTTGACTATAATTTGTGCCATCAGCATTTTGTTGTCGTTATCGTTAGCCAAAGCCAAAGAGTGTAGAAACGGGCAATGAAGCGTAAGTTTTTGACATTTCTCCATCTCTCTTTCTTTTTTGCTCCCCATAATTATTCAGGCACAGAAGTTGGCCACTTTATTAATTTTTCTTTCGCCTTGCCATGCCTCCTTGCCTTGTTTTATGACTTATTCAATTCTTTGCCACTAAAGAAGATCAAAAACTGGTTGGTTACCGCTCTGCTCCACAAAATGCGTTTATTATTACACTTAATGTGACTTGATTTATAAACAAGAGCAGCAGCAGCATCCCATGCCCCAGTGGGTATGCGTATTGGGTTACCCTTTGGCCAACAACTGCGCCTTTTAATTAGTTCATAAAATTATTTATTATTTTGCGATTTTATGCCGCTACGCAGTTTCTTTTGAAAATGTTTATAACACTTCTCCACCCCTTTCCTTTTCATAAATCTTTCAATCCGGAAGTTTTTACCCCCCCCCCCATTGTAAGCGGCTTTTGTCCCAGAAAGGAAATAGAATTTTTTCCCTACCATACAATGTGTATTCTTTAAGACATTTTAATGGTTTCCGCTTTTTATGATTGGTTCGAAAAAAATTGTTAATAGAAAATTAATTGGGTCTGCATTTGGTTTGGTTATGGGTACGAGCATTGCTGGCATTTATTGCGCATGCGCGGACGCTGGCTGTCACTAATTGTTGTTGTTGTTTATGGTTTGTTCACGCTTTGACTGTGTGTAGAAAAAGGGGGGGATTGGAAAGAAGGTTAAAGCGTGCTAATGCTTACATAATGCTTTGTTTTCCATTTTTTGTTTATTGCTTTGCTTGCTGTGTGTCGTGATGCTATCACATTGTGAGTACATGAGGGTAAGGAAAGTGGTGAAACATAAATTATGTTTGTCTGTAGTTAGGGAAATGTTAAGAAGCAATGCAAAATTGGTGTGTAGGATTTTAACTTCTCTTTATCTAGGTAATGGATTGATCCAGTGGAGTTATTTTATATAGTCCATCGTACTAGCGGTCGGATTCGACAGACAAATGCGAACCTTTAAGCCAGAGACTAGCACGTTCCTATCTACTGTGTACCATAACGCTATGCGCCAGCAACTTCGACACACCGACAGTATACTAGCTTATACTGGTCTCTTTTGCAACAACAGAGAATTTCTAAATGAGCGCGCTTTCTCTAAACACACACACGCAAAGCCAAAATGAGCATGTGTGTTTTGACGGCCCCTGCTTTAAGCTGATTAAGAAGATTACATAGAAACCGCAGACAGACGAACGGACAAACACACATGGCAAAATCAACTTAAAACAAATACCAACTAATCAACCTTTATAAGGTGGAAGGATTAGCTTGTCTGCGTATAAAAGGATCGCTGAAGAAGTGTTATGTGTAATAACTTTATTCCCGAAAAGGAAGAACTGCAAGCAATAAACTTTGTCTTCTTTAAAGAGCTAGCTGCACAGCTTTAATTTCATCTGATAGCCACTCATACTACGCTATGCTATGAAATTAATGATTTTTTTAATTTGCTAAATCATATTTGTTCCTGTTTATGCAGCTTTGGTAAATTCTTAAAATGACCAGATCTGTCAGCACAAAGGCAACGTTAACTTCACTGTAACTCCGCATTTCATGAAATAAAGACGAATTCATAATCAACTTTCGTAATCAATTACCTCATCATGAAATGCAGTATCAAGCAGACCAGGCAGAAAGCTAGCAAAAAATGTCCCTAGGGGACCTGGCCTTTTTTTAACAACTCTTCAAAATAGTGTTGTAGAGATTTGGCGTAAAGCCATACCGTCGACCAACCAAAGCACAGTAGACAGAAAGCCCGAATATGTGACATAAATTCAAAATATTGAGAAGTCGGATTCGAACTTGGCACTGAAAACGCTGTGAAAAAAGTAGAAGATAATTACTCTTTCATATAGATAAAAGCCCAAAAGCATGTGAAACTGTCATAAAAACTCGAGAACAACGAATATTATCGGTAACAAAGTAAAATAAAATTAATTTCTTTAGTTACAATTTTCAAGTTATATATTTTCACTATTTTGTTGATTTAATACAAAACAATCGAAATTTATGATTATGTCAAAATAAGCCATTCTTCGAGTTTTGATTGAAATTATGCATGCTTTAGGGGCCGTAACTATATGAAGGACCAATCGAATGAAGTTGGTATGCTTAAACCGTTTGTTCATTTAAGTCTACGCTACGTTTATTTTCTTCATTGCTAAGTCAAATTCGTTACAGTTTTTAAGACAAAGTTGAAAAACAATTCAAAATGAGCGGAAAACATGATGATTTTACGACATTTTTCGGTAATTGTCTGATATACGTCCTTCCTCTCCAAAAATTCCGAAATTAATTTTCCTCGATGGACCACGAATTATAATGAATTTACGTGCAGAAATTAATTGGCGGTCATCCATGGATTCTTTTAAAATGAATTTTGAAATTTGCTGTTTTTGCACCGAAATTATGCATGTGCTTTTCTTCAAATGTCAAATAAATAATAAAAAATATTAAATTTGTCAACAACTCACACCCAGAATTTAACTGCAATGACATTTTCAAGTTTTAAAGCAGACCAATATCGAAGTATTTGGCCTATTCAGTTGACGTGGATGAGGCTCTTTTTTCACACCACCCATTAGAGCAGAGTTCCCCAGCTATAGCCCCTGGGGCACACCGAGTGCTTGCCGAAGTCATGCATCACTGTGAGACACAGTCACATTTTAGCGGTCTCTTCTTGGGGAACCCTGCATTAGATGTAAAGTTGAATGCGCGTTTACATCCACCTCCTATAAATTAGTATTTTGATTTTGAAAAACGAATTTTTTTTTTCAAAAATCGCGCGATTTTTTTAAAAAAAATTTTCGCCTGTGGCGCTAATTTCTACAAATTTGTCAATTCACCGGACTCCCGCTCGATGCCACCAAACACCCATTGGCCTTCCACTATTCTTCCACAATTAAACTTCCTTTTGCCAACTTTGGACTCGTCAATTTCAATACCTTTTCCAGGTCCTCCAATGATGGAACGGCTGTTATTTACACACCAGTCAATATATACTTCCCTCAGGCAACTTTTCCAGTCAACAATAGATTGACGGGACCACCCCATTTCGGCCTCCATATACTCAGTTTCGCCTCTCAGTTTGACCATATCCCACATAACAAATTTGCAAATTTCAGGTATAGAAAATTTTGTACCAGCAAAATAAGTGTTTTTGCGAACACTTTCTACAAAATGTACTTTTGTTTTTTCTTCTTTTTATTGTCCATTTGCACTACGGAATGGCAACGAAATACGATCCTCAAACCTTTAGACAAAATTTTGCAAAGGAATTTTTGGAGAGGAAGGACATATAATAGACAATTATATGTTATTATAATTATATATAAAAGGAGTTGAGTAAAGATGTGACTATTTTGACTTTATACTTAGAAATTTTTTTGTAAACTAAGTCAAGAGCAACAACTTCCTTTAAGACGCCAAAGCGAAATTCCAAATAGTTTACGAGGTATGGAGTTACAAGTCCCAATCATAAGCTTTAAAGTTCAAAGTGCACTAAAAAGAAAACATCATCCCTTTCAGAATTTTTGTTCTCGACTCTATCCACTTTTTGGTGTTGCACTGTGTAATGCTTAGATTAAATTCTAATTTCGAAAATAGTTTTAAACCGATCGGATCCCTACCTCCCATGCTAGTGATGCAGCCCTGTTTTTAGCGATGGAACTTTAATTGGAACAGTTTCTGTTCTAACTAGATTTTCTAATAATAAAATGAAATCTCTTTAAGTTCTGGGACACCGACGGATTTTTCGAGCGATTTGCAAACCAACCGTGGTCAAAATCTCTAGAGATTTTTGGTGACCCCCCATAGCGAATTTCTATTTTATGTATATATTATATACCAATTTCAAAAGATTATTTTTATGTATATTATCGGTAAAATCGGTTCAATATAGCTTTTTGAAAAAAGGTCTGGTATTTAAACAGGTCTTTTCTTTAACTGAAATATATAATATGGTTTTAATTACCTTCCTTCAAAAAATCGAATGATCCTGCTGAAGGACCTATCGCACTTAAATCCTAATCTTTCTTTTCTTTTGAAGCAATAGTAACTTAAAATTGTTCGCAAAGTGGCAAACACGGGCAGGGTAATCTATCTATTCTCTTTTCTGAACAATTTGTAACCACGAAACAAGATAACTTTTGTTAGATTTTTGCTATAAAAATACACCAACAACAATAAAACACACTATATCAGCAAATCGGAATATAAATCATATATTTGGCGTACCTGTAGGAATATTTTCCATATTTCTAATCTATTCGCAAACGTTCGCAACGTGCAAAGTCTATCAATTTTAGCTGTGTAAACTACAGTAAAAAACACTATTTGGCTCAGATTTTCTCCTACGCGTTTCGGCCCATATTTTGCCTTCCTCAGGGAGTCAGTATCAAAATGAACACAAATTAGACATATATACATATTGAAAACATTACTTATTTTGAAATAAGAAACTTGCCACAGATTTTCGATAAGTTAGGAGTGCACTTAATCAGTTGACTTTGACTGCGCGCCAAGTATAGTACAGATTTTCTTATCTTGTAAATGTACAACTATAAATTCGATTTTGATTTATAAAAACATGAAATATAGCACTTTATGCAAAGTTTTTGGGCATTCTGACCACTGATCTGTGCACGGGTTATACAATTTTTTATATTTTTTATTAGATTTTTTGTTTATCAATCATAGAACTTTTGGCATGCTCAAGGTCAACAAGGTATGATTTTTTGTTCATAACTTTTCTAAAACAAGACACACACACACTACAAAGGAGGCTGGTTGACTTTATAGCTATTTCATGAATTACCACAATTCAATCATCAGCAGAATTTGCCTATCTTTAGCGAGTTAACGGAGGCTACCTCATGCCAGCATTGCTATAAACGCTTGGGAATCCCAAAGGCAGGCTTAAAGCAAAAAATAAGTCTGTGAGTTTGTGTGTGCCCCATATCGGCCTTTCTGTTTGTTAGTGGGGAAAATTTTCTCACCGCAGCTAACACAGGAGCTTATTTGTTTGAGTTGCCAAAATGCAATCAAATTTTTGTTTAAGGTGCACATTACTTTATAAGATTAGAAACACTTTCAAACATTTTTGAATTCTCAATGCAGTTGAACCACTGTTTTTTTGAGTGGTACATTTTTAAAAAAATTTGCAATGGTGAAAGCACATTTTCTCAATGTCCGGTTAGTCAAACTGTTCTGAGGTTAGTCGACTTTGAGTGTCTCCCGATTCTCCATTGGTTTTTAAATTCTCGTAATTATCCCGTGAGGCTTTCCAAACTGAGTTCCAAGTCTCTGCCAAGTCTCGGCCTCCAGCTTCCAAATTACCGCACCACTCTTCTTATATGTATTTATACAAGAGAGATGATCAAGGTATTGCTGTATTCACAAAAATCATTGTTTATATCAATTACTTCTTCTCCCAGTTGATGGTTTATGAAAGACATGTATTTCTAAAAGGAAAGAATTATTTGGCGATAGCGCTTTTTCTCTATATGGAAATATCTTATTTAGCAGATCTTAAGAACACAATTTAATTTAACACTCTATATATACAATTTAGGTCGAGTCAATTATTAAAGAATTATGTCTCAATTTTTACATTGATATTTTTTTCTACCAGCACAATCTCATCTATTATCCACCCACAAGTGTCTAACAACATAAAGGAATCACAACTAACGAACCATAAAAACACACAAGCACTGCCCACGACCTACTACTATTCAGATACATACATATGGGTACACAATTAATCCAGCCAAATGGAGGCTGTATCGAATATTCTAATGAAAAGCTATACAAAAAAATCGAAAGTAGCCGTCAATAGAATTAATGAAAAGTCTGACTAGACAAAATCCCATAAATGAAAAGCAAGTAGAAATAAAAACCAAGCATTAGCATAAATAAACTTGGAGCATGATAACTTAAAAAGAGAAAAAAAGAAACAAAAACTCAAGTTTGAGGAATGCTGCATGATAATTAAATATTTGTACATATGAACTTTAGTGGGTTATGGGGCCAGTACACACAGACACACACATACACAGAAACACTAGACTGTTGCCTAAGGTTAATCTTTGGTTTCTTTTTAGCTTTTGGCAAAGAATCTGTTTACAACTTTTGATGCTGGTCTGAAGATTAATGTGTTCTGCTGTTGTACACATTTGCATATTTCAACAATTTATTGTTGTAACTAAAAACCCGAATCTTTCCTCACAACACACCCCTTCCACAAAGTTTTGAGGGCGTGGTAATGAGTTCTTGCCAACAGATTTTCATTTAGCGATAAATTCGAAAGTTACAAATGCTAAAATATTTTAGATGTTATTTAGTTGTTTGCTAATTTACATGCATAAATAATTTCCGCATGAAATGGATAAGTTTATGACCACCGACGGGCGGTCTTCAGGCATTGTCGTAAAAATCAAATATGCGCTGGCGACTTGACGTAAATGATAAACCAAAACCATAAACCAAGTAAAAAAAAAACAAATTCAGTTTGAGAAGTGAAGATCGTGCGGATTGGAGGGATTGGTGGTTTTGTTGAAAAGGAGTTTTAAATGGGATTGTTGGTCATAAAAGTTGAGATTTGTATTGTGCATATGGAATTAGATAATTAAATAAAAACCAGCATCGTAGTTCACCTTTGCAAACGTGTTGTGCTTGTAATTGTTAGTTTACAGTTTTAAGAAGTGCTTGTTGAGCAATTTATGAAAAAATAATAACCTCTGTTCGTAAACTTAAGCTGTGGAGTACGAGCAAGGTTCACACCTTACGGATTCCAATTAAAGTGGGTAAAAAGAAAGTCATTAATAAGTGAAAATTTATAAAGGATATATATTCTTGATCAGCGTCAACAACCGAGATTTTTTATCCTTCTGTGCGATAGGCACATAACGGCCCGTTGAGCCCCCGCAGACTGGACCCTGATTCCGCTCAACACAAAAATCAAATCAATTTTGATGTTGCTGTTACACTGCTCGACAAAATGAGAGTCGATTTTCCCCCATTGGACCAAACCAACTTTTTCTAAAGTAAATTGACCCGCTGATCACGAAAATCGCCATATAAAAAAAAATTTATCGACGCGTTATCGAGATATTATCCATAAACGGTTTTTTCGATTTTTCCAAAAGTTGCCTCCACTTAAACTCTCATAACTTTTTTGTTTTTCAATCGATTTCAAAGCTCTTAACAAATTTTAAAAGAAAATACTTGGCCAAACAGTTTGTTCTCGGACAAAAAATGAGCTGGGATCTGTGCTGTTAGAGCTATGGGTTCAAATAAAGAAAAAAAATTATTTTATTTTGCTAAATTTCAATAAATAATTAAGATGCTAATTGGGTTGCACACCTGTTATGCGTAAATTGCCGTAGAATTTCGCAAAAGTAAGCTTCAAAAGAAAAAAAATTTTGTATTTGATAGTCTAATGATTTAAAGGGTACAACAAGAGATCCAGAGTACGCTCGAAAAAAATTGATACGAAATCTTCAGTATATCTGGCTAGTTTTCAGATAACACGGGCCTAGCCGAGCAATAATCAAAGATCCTTAATTGTCATTCCTACCCTGCAGTTCAACGTCTCAGTAGTGAATTAGTCAGTGCTGAATCAGACCTGAGAAGTATGAATTGCTCCAACTCATGACTGATTTCAGTACTGTTTTCAGTACTACCCATGATTTTTCATTACTGAAATCATGCCTGAAGTCAAGCCTGAAAGATGAGAAGGTCATGACGTAGAAGGCCCTGTCAGTGTTAAATTCATGCCTGAAATGCATGTAAAGGCAGCCATGATTTCACTACCTGCCCTTCCAAATCAGGGCTGATTCAGGTCTGATTCAGTACTGAGCCGTACTGAAGGGTACAGATTAATTCAAATTTTAATACAAAATTTTCAAATTAAAATCATTATCAACATTCACAATGTTTCTGAACTCGAACCTTAACGCCTTTTATGAAAATTTGAGAGTCGAAAGCGATGAGCAACGAGAGAGGATTCACCAGGAAATGATGTCAATTAAGCACAGGTACCAAGGCAACAGGGGCTTTAATAATTATTGTCATGGACTCATCCGAGAGTCTCAAAGAATCGCATACTGCCGCAAAAAGTGGTGCCCTATATTTTGTGAATAAAATGAAATTTCTTTGATTTTGCAATAAATATGTTTTATTAGAATTATTCTACGCCTGAGCTCATTAAAACCTCTCACTTAAGTCAGAAAAAATAGCCCCAGCGGCATCTGAAGAAAACTATTGTTTTGTCTATTTCACCCCAAAAAATTCATAAAAAATCCACCTTATGTCCGATTTCTGTATGTGAGGTCATATTTTAAAGTAAATTGAATATTTTTTATTGTACAATCAAAAAAACATAACAATTTTGTATGGTTATGAATCTACAAGCGTTTTAATTTCGATAAATTTTGAAATTTAGCAAAATAAAATAATTTTTTTTCTCTTTTTGATCCCATAGCTCCAACAGCACATAACTCAGCTCATTTTTGTCTGAGAACTAACTGTTTGGCCAAGTATTTTCTTTTAAAATTTGTTTCGAGCTTTCAAATCGATTGAAAAACAAAAAAGTTATGAGAGTTTAAGTGGAGGCAACTTTTGGAAAAATCGAAAAAACCGTTTATCGATAATATCTCGATAACTCGTCGATAGAATTTTTTATATGGCGATTTTCGTGATCAGCGGGTCAATTTACTTTAGAAAAAGTTGGTTTGGAGCTTTGGGGAAAAATGCTGTCAAGCACTGTTTGTGCCTACCGCTGATGCAAACTCAGCAATCTCGGAGTCTTTAAGAGGTCGGCTTACGAATTTCCTCCTGTAAGCAGGTGTTCACAATACGCCGATGAATTGCTAGTACCGGTTTCTTTACTTCCAAAAACAATAGATACTATTAAGGATATTAAAACAAATTAATATCGATTGAATTTCGGATCGTGATTTGAAACTATTAGTTTCATTTGGTAGTATGCCCTGGTTTGAACCAAGGCATTAAACTGGTCCAAGCTCCTCAAATGCGTCCCTAACCTCAATTCGTACTGGACGCAGCGAGGAAACATTTCAAAATGTTTAACAACTTCCACAGTTTTTAAGTTATATCTCTAGCCTGTAAATTTTTTTTATTACAGTCTGATAAACAAAAGTTGTATACCTTTTGGCTTTTCCTTAAGGAACACAACTTTTATCTTAGTTTTGGGTCAGCATGTTAATGCTCTGTTAATTAACATTAGAAAAGGCTGTTGAATATATCATTCCCTGAGTAACGGGTAAATCCAAGTCGGGCAGGTGCGATGTTAACTTTCGCTCCCGTTCCTTTATCGGAGCAATTTCGACAGTGTATTTTTCTGTCGGGCTTGACCAAGTGTCTTATTTCCCATCAAAGGTAAACTTTTACTACATACAGAGACACCCACACCACAATTACAATTACAATTTAGATTTGCGACGCTGCGGAAAATGTGACAAGAAAACCCGCACAAACAACCCAAAACCTACACCCACATACATTCACACAGACACACACACACATAAAAGTCTTAAGTCAGAGTCGACGACTCTGGCTTTACCAATCACCCAACTCCACGCTTCATTGCATTTGCATTGCACGCACCAAAAAACGCGTGGTATACATATCGTTTTTCAAATGTACGCCTTCACTGCCTTGTATTGAATGACAAACGACACAAATGTCGCACAATCGCTAAAGACAGACAGATGACTTCGAAGAACAGCGAAAATTTCATGAATGAACTTTAACAAGCATTCAAACACACAAAAGGATCCATTCAAGCTGCTCACAAAAGCTTACACCTTCCATTTATCAAACTGAGAAGAAACCCGCTTTGAGGGCCGGCATCCATACATAAACGTAAAACTAAGACGATTAAATTGCACGTGACGCGGAAGAAAAGTCGCTGCGGATTTATCAATCAAACAGATATTCTTTGAAAGGTGTAAAATGATACGATTTAGTCTGGAATCGAAACCACGCATTAATTATCAATTCTAAATGTGACCATAAAAATGAGAATCTTGAGAGCCCACCCACGTATTCGCTTGCTCGACGGCTTTTCTTTTCATGTTAAACTATAAACCTAACGCAGCATGTGTAGCACAGTAGTAACGGGTACCACACACGAAAACGTGGAAAACAATGCTGAAGCGAAATAAAAAACCAAGAATTATTTATATAAAACGTGCAAAAGGTTAAGCGAGATAAGTCAAGTTTGCGGTGAGACTGTGAGAGGAAGGTGGAAGCGGTTTTTTTTTTTTTGCGAATAGAATGCTTTCAAGTGGAGCATGTTGGTTTTGTAAAGGTATCAATTATCAAAAATATATTTTCGAACATTTAAAAATTATATTTTTTTATATTAAATTGATATTTTAGTGTAGTATAGAGTGCTGCAGTCGAGTAACCCCACTTCAAAATACACCACTACATCCTAATTTTATGTGTTTCTATATATTAGCTTGCAATCGAATGTATATATTAGTATTCGCAGGCTGAAAAGCAAGCAAGACTTAATCGTTCATAGCTTCCGTGTTTTTTGTCCAAACATATTGAGTTTTTATAGGCATAAAGGCAACAAGATTAAATGGATTGTCAAGTAGAGCGAGCTCAAAAAGTAAGAGTGTATTGGTGTGCGGAATAAAGCGACGCGAACCAGCTCTTACATAATTCATCGACCGCTGACCAGCGATTCTAAAGCCGTTTTCTCTCTTTGCAAAAGTCATGTCGGTGTAAATAGCGAAATGTGTTCGGCCCCTGCGGACCAGGCATGACCATCGCTCTTTAATAGAGTTTTCAAAACTAATCGAAGCTCAGTTTCGATTCGTTTCAGTGGTTCACACTTCATAATTCCGAACATAACGTGGACTAGAATTTATTTAACTGATTCAGACTCCCAATTTTTAAAAGATCTTAATCTAAGTGTCGATGCCAATAAAAATCTTACAGATTATAAAAATAAACTCATCAGAGCTTTAATACCGTTTTGTACTTGAATTTTCGAGTTCTTTTGATTTTAGTTGAATATTTCAACTAGTTAAGTTTCACACTTTCTTTAAGTATGTATAACAGTCTTTTAAGACCTTACTAGGTAGTTCATTTCGCTATACTTAACTTGCAGTCTCTGGCTCATACCCAACTGCCTTCTGAGCTGAGCTTTGCTTTCCATTAAAAATTTCATTGTCAGTGCGCGCGGTCAGTATTTTTTTCCCCCTTTATTTTTGTTGAATTGTTGTTAAGTAAGTGTACTTAACCCACATGACTTGTGGTTTTTCGTTGGCTGTCATCACTTCCAAAAAGCTGTCATTGTCGGAGATCTTGTGGCCAGTGCGTGCGTGTGCTAAAGAGATTTCTTAACCTTGAGTGACTTTGAGCATTTTTCCATCCAACCGTCGTATTTATTTATTTATTAACCACTTTTTGCTTATTATTTTCTGTATTTGGCTTTATTAAATTGCTGTGTGTGTGCGTGTGTGTGTGTTTATTTGGGCTCTATGCTCATTTCCTTAATTAAACACTTGTTTCATGGTCTGTTGGGCAATGCCTAAATTGTACATAAAATGAATAAAACAAAAAATATGCCGACTGCCAAAAATAAAAATAAAAAATTAGCAAAAAGCGGCTTTTGATTAAAAGCCTTTTCGAAAGGTGGCCAATTAATGATTGAAAAACAACTTGCAAAAATATTAATTTTTATCGTAGATTGATTGCGTTTGAAAAAAGATTTAGTGTATAAAAAACTGGTTGCAAAAATAGGTAAAAATTAATCAACGATTTTTTTATCCCGCATAAAAATAAGAAGTGTAAAAAAGTGTAAATATCAACACAATTAGTAGGACCCGAGCGGCTCCGGCTAGTTTATTCGGTGACGTGACAAAACGCCCACGGACATAAGGCCCATATGAAAAATTTCGATCACCACTTTCAAATATAACTCAGAATTTTTCTGGGCCATTTGGGCGGACATAAAGCCCATGGGTGTAATGTCCCTATTCAAATTTAAGTGACATTAAATGCACAGTGCTAAATATAAAATTTAACAAATTTATGATTTCCACAGAGTGTTTACAATTTTGCTCCTTGAAAATGGACATATAATTTTTTATTAAATTATTATTAATAGAATTAAAATTATTTCAAGTTTTGGTGATAAACTATTGACTAAGGGCCGTTTTCTCATGTTCTGGTCGAAATCAAATAGATTTGTCATCCAGGTGGTTTTTGTGCAATTGGTGGTCTCATGTAGGTTGATTATAAATATGGGCATTTGAGCAACGGTCACACCGTCAGGGCTGAATAGGCACTAATAGTAGTACAATTTGCTGTCACTCCTTATGTAAAATCACGCGCTGAATCCGAATATAGAGCTTAAAAATTTCTCAGTAGAACAGATTTCGAGATAATCCCAAATTACCGTTATTAGCATTTATCTAAATATTAAGCAATTTCAGTTTTACCGTTCAAGTGGTATTAAAAATGTCTATGGTCCGTTTTGCTCCTTCCTCTGTGACCAGCTTATCGCTGCTTTTACTATTCCAAGCATTTTTGACTATATCCGTTCGTTTTCAATTTAAAGCGATATATTTCTGGTTATAATTTCAGGGTTTTTATTTAACTGGGCAAAAAGTCAGACGAGAAGTGAATATAATATGGACATAAGCAAGGTATACTAAACAAGGTAGGCTCACTCGCTCTCTCACAACTCATTATATTTTTGTCAAAGAGAGAGCGAGAGTAATTTATTTCAATACAGAGCCTACTAAGCTACTAAGTAAATCACAAAAAATTCGTCCGCGGAGAAGCTTTGCTTACAACAGTTGCTTACTGACTGAAATTTATCAAGTTGTCAAGAGAGACAGAGAGAGAGAGTGAGTGAGCCTACCTTGTTTAGTATGCCTTGGACATAAGGCCCATAACATTTTTAAATTTAATTTCGATGCATACTACAATTAATTTTGATATGGGCCTTTTTTCCGTGGGCGTTTTGTCATGTTACCAGTTTATTCAAATATGGATCTATTTTCCCATGCAAGTTTGCCGTCCTCTAAATTCACATTTCTTTTCAGATTTTCTCGTACAAATCTTACGAAGTCCTGCAGTCAACCTTGATATCCTTGCAATTAATCTGAATATAAAGTTATTTCTGTTATCGCCACCATCAACCGCTTACTCCTATTCTGCAGTGCGAAAATTTTATATCTTTGTTGGATGAATTTGTGGAACATTTTGTGGTCATGGTTCAATATTTTTGAATCTCCCTGTCTCATACCAATGGTGCTTTCCCAAGAGGTGGTTCTAAGCATGTTCTCTTGATTTTTTAAAAGCTCTATATTTTGTTTGCTGGATCATGCTGCAGTTCGATACAAAAACATGTCTATAGCGATCTATAGCGCCTATTTTCGTAAGCGAAATAGCACTTGATAAATTGCGTATACGCGATGCTGTAATTGAAACACTTTAAATATTATTGTTTAACAATAAACAATTATAATGCCTTACTGGGATTTGAGCTTGGGTCTACTATTCTTCTGTCAAAGTTCTTAACCTTTACACTATTTCCGGCAAAAGCTACTGTAGTTAAGTGTGCTGTATGAAATCAAAATTTTTGTTTGTGATTACATTCCACACTAAAGTAATCAGTAGTGCAGCTTTAAAGGCAACTCCAAAATTTCTCTTTAGGTTGTTAAAAAATGTTAAGAAACATTGGGCGAAGTGGAGAATTGCAATAGAAAAAGACCAATGATATGTCAGCCTGAAGAAGAAGATTTCATCAAAATAATTCTCCTAGTTGAAACTCGAAAATATGGATGACAAAAGTTTTGCCACCATTAAGTAGCTCTACTATTCTGGCCACAAAAGCTAAAGAATATCTTTAGAACAAGCAAATCGAGCTAAATAGAGACTACTAATTCTTCAATATTTAGCTTTTTTCTTGTCATACGGACTTTTATCTCCCTATTACCATCTATGCATATCAAATAAATTCAGGGTCTACCCGCCATTAAAAACTGATTATTTTTTTTGCCTCTTTTCTTTTTTTGTTTTTGTTTTTATTATTTTATTGTCCCATTGTCAAGTTAAGATCAAATTGCAGAATTCCCACGACCAACTAGTTTGACTGTCAAACTGCCACCCACTTAGCCTGGGAAAGTTGTATTCATAATTTTGCAGTCCAACACCTTCCCCGGAGGGCTTCGGAGATTTACATAGAATTCATTCTGGGCGTCTTGTTACTCCTCACATTAAAATGCCACTAATTATACCAATTTGTTATTTGTGGAACAAAACTGAAGCCAACGCCTTTACAAGACCCCAACAGATCGTAGAACAACGACAACAAAAACAATGAAAGCCATTAGCAAGTTCAAAAAGTTTGCCACGTATTTTTTTGAGGTTTTTTTTTATGTTTTTATTCGAGTGCGAACAATAAAAAGAAAACGTGTATATTTCGACTTATAAGCAGAGAGAAAGATTTCAGAGCAAGACACATGCCAAGTCATAAACAAGAGTTGGCTTGGCGAGGGCGAGGGGCGTTACCTCACGCATAAGTAGGCAAAAAAAAAAGAAATAAGCATTAAGTGCGTCCAATACGGCGCCGAAGGCCAAACACACTCGCTGTACATACGCATATTTAAAATAAGATTCGGTTTCTCCTCCAACTCCAGGTGATGATTTGCTATTTACTGGCCACGCTTAAAGGAGGAAAGGGGGTTTCCGTGCGGGAGAAGCTTCAAAAAAAAAAGGTTAAGTCGCAGTATATGTGCCTACGAGTATGTGTATGAATGAAGCTACGTGTGCTTCAAATTGAAGGTTTCAATGATTACTCTTACAAAGGGTATATTATGTGTTAGTTTACAAAGGCGAACAACTGAAAGCCCTAAATATTTAAAACTTTTTTTTAAATAAAAAAGTTTTATGTCAACTTTAGTTTATCTATGATGTAAAATGGTTGACCAGGTGGCGGGGAAAATATTTTAAAATTTTCTGCATTATATTCATGTAATTGAGAGATTCTAAGGTCTTGCAAAGTAACGAGTATAAAGAAAGAAAAGTAACGAATTGGCCACACTTAACACTTTTCATGCTCGCAGCTAAGAATTAATGTTACGCTTAACAACACATTTGTGGAGCCCATGTAAATAAGCTGTGGGCCTTACAAAACCACCAGCAAGCAACTGAAGTTAATTTTAAAACGAGAGGGTTAAACTAACATTGTTTAGGCCGAAATTAAAATAAATTATTATTAATTTCTTATTAATTATTTTAAAAGTAAACATTCCTTGGCACACTGTTCACATAGACATATCTGGAAAATTGAGTGGCAAGAGTGATAGAAAAGAATACATTATTGTTCAGATCGATGCTTTTACGAAATTTGTTTACTTGTATCACACTTTCACGTTAGATGCGAATAGCTGTGTTAGCGCTTTAATATCATCGATCTCATTATTTGGAGTGCCAACTCGTCTGGTGGCCGACCAAGGTAGAAGTTTCATCGGTACGAGGTTTGCAGAATTTTGTTCCTCACAAAAAATAAAGCGCCATTTAATCGCAACTGGTGCTAGTCGTACTAACGGCCAGGTCGAACGAGTTATGAGCACCTTGAAAAAATTTGTTGACCGCGGTTGAGACCAGTAATAGATCGTGGCAGAATGCGTTGGGTGAAGTACAATTAGCTCTAAATTGTACAATAAATCGTGTAACCAAGTCGAGTCCTTTAGAGCTTTCAATAGGCAATTTGTTAGAGTTGGATTTGACCCCATTAAATAAATTAAAGTTGACATATCGAATTACGAGTAAGAGAAAATCATCGGCATTTAGAAACAAATAAACAAAGTGCTTAGCACGTTTAAAAAAACAAAGATTTGACACAGACATTTTATACGCCCTAAGCTGGTCGAATTTAAATATAAAACATTTTTTTAATACTTATACTTTAATTACTTAACAAAATCTTCCACAAAAACAATTTTCTAACTCAAAACTAATAAAAATAAAATTATATTTTTACTCTTTCTAACTAAGAAACTTTTAGCCCTGCACCGTGCGCGGTTAATCCCACTTGTCTTCACTCACACTAACTTTCAACCTTTTCTCCCTTTTCGGGGACTTGATTTTGCCGAATCTACCTTGTTTAATTTATCATGGTTCACCTTTGGATTTTTTTTAACACTTTACCGTCTATCTCTTTTTTTCTTTCAAAACTTTCTCATCAACTTTTCACTTACACACCGAGCCCACACTCCCTTTCTCTCCTCGCTATTCACAACACTACACCCGCGTTGTAATCCCAAGGATTAAAAACAGTAATGTTTGATACACAGTAACATTTTTGTTTACTTCTAATACAAGCAATATTTCATATTTCACAACCTTATCTAACATATTTTTTCATTTTTAACTGTCATGTATACTGGCCAGATCCATCTACAAGCTTCGACACATCAGCTTCAACAACTTCATACTGTCTCTTTCAACAGCTTCATACTGTCTGCAGTTGCATTGCTTAATAATAATAGCAAAGGACAATAATTTCATGATTTTTGCTAGAGTGCGTATGGTAGCCTTTAGAGATCTGCACGATTGATTCCGGAATCGTACGATTACTAGTAAAAATAATCGTTGTGTGAGTAAAATGATTATATTTTTTATCTATGTTACTTTTTGACACGATGCCGAGTAATAATCATGGCATCGTACGAGTATAATCACCAGCTTACTATTTTTGGTTGAAAAAAATAAATTTAGAGATAAAATGATTATTTTCGACTATAGCGAAGAAGTTGCAATCGTTGTTTATTGTTAATGATAGCCGCGCATGTATGCACTCACGCATAGTACAAAACAATATTTCAGTGGTCCCCAAACATGGCCCCTGGGCGGTAAACCCACTTGGCAGTTGACACCAAATGCTTGCCGTAGTCATGCACCACTGAGTGTCAGATGGAGACAGTCACATTTTCCTCCCTTCTTGGGGAGCCCGGGTATTTTCCAACAGCAACTTTATATGTTCTCTCTCTCTTCTCTTTCTCTCATATACCTCTTGCAAAATGGAGAGCAACAACAAATATGTATGAGTGGTCCTTAGCGTAGATTGTGTTGTTGGCGACGAATGGTTTCGTGTCCCGATTAGGGCATATTCGCCCCCTTTAGTTTTATTTAAAATATTCATTTTTGTTCAGAGTTTAACAAATTTCAGAAATTAAATGCTTATTATTTTTATTGATACTCGGCGATGCTAAACATGTTACATTTTTATTTACTCGTGCAGGTCTCTAGTAGCCTTTGACCATCATATTTTAACATTTTTCATATCCATTGGTAGCATGGATTTTTTTTGCAAAACAAAACACTGCTGATCAAGTAGATTGACGCAGTTAGAAACGCAGTTAAAAATTATCAAGAACTTTTAATTTCGGCGTAATTTGTTGATAAGCCAGGTCACTCTCGACTTATGTTCTACATAGACGAAAGATATAACGAATCGGTTAAATTAAATTGGCTTGCAGGGGCCTAACAGATTTCGCTTTTCACACCGACACGAGCTTTTTTGTTTTGTGGCCAGCAGTCAATGCAGTAGGTCAGAACTGGTTAGCATCGCTTTTTGGCCTCTCTCCTGTTGAGACCTCAAGAGAGTAATCACTCGTGGGAGACCCGAACAGATCTCAGTCTTGGTAAAAGCTAAAGTTTTCAAACTCAATGTAAACTTTGGCAGTTACAGGGCATATTAAAGTCGGGCATGATCAAATTTCTTACTTGTTTTTTATTTGCCTGCCCGGCAAAGCTTTTTATTATGTTTCCCCCTTTTTCTCATGGCCATACAACAAATTGAGGGGAAGTCGGTTAAATAGGAGGGGAGGATGGAGGGTAGCAAGCGCGCTAAGTATTGGCATTTCCGACTGGGAGACGGTGACCGGAGTCGTCTTCATTGAAATCGAGCCACACAGAGTTTTAGTGCCAGTTTCCAACTTTGACTCGATCCCCAGCAGTTCCAACTTAAACACGGCATGGCAATCAAAGGCAAAAAATCTGCAGCAACAACAACAACAGCAATGAGAGCAATATTTGTGCTCATTAAGCGTAACTGACACACGAAGTTTTTTTGTTTTTTTTTTGGAGGGTTTCTTCATTTTGCAAATCGCCGAAAAAACTTTGGAGTCTGTGACTCCCTCTTACAATTTTACGAGTGAGAAGTTGGCTGACTTTTTGCATTGTTGCTTTTGTGCTTTTAGGCAATTTCATTTTCTTCTTTGGCCAAAAAGAGCCCCGAGAGCCGAGCCAGAGAGCGATTGCTATTATTTTGAGGTAATTCGATGATTTACAACTGTTGCCGTGTTTTGTAAGTTTTCTTTTCAGAATGCCACAGCCAGCAGCACAGAGCCAGGCACACTCTGTGTGTGGGGCAACTGCAACAGCAACAACAACCATTTTTCAAACCAAAAACAAAGGGCCAAGCCTGAGCTGTGTTGGGCCCAACCAGACCCTTGCCTTACCACATTCTTTTGTTATTTTCGCAATTCTTTGTTTGTTTTTTGTGTAATTTTTGCATACCCCGAAACATCTCAAAGAATATGGAGGAGGAGAGGGGGAGGGAAGTGGTTTTTTTTTTTTTTTTTGTATTTTATTGTCTGTGCTCAGTGATGACGATCCTCGGAAGAATTGCGTGTAAGTGCCCCCATCCTTCCAAATGTCGCGGGCAAACTTACAATTCACACCTGTTGTCATTTTTCTAGACCAGCTGCCTCTGTTTGGGGTTAGAGCAGCACTTGGACTGATATGTAAGCTGGCAACTTGACAGCCTAAATAGCTCAAAGTGTAATGTGAAATGTTCTTTAAACGTATGTGTAGTTGCGTGGGTTAACAAATAAGTTTTGAGGCAGGTTTTAGGGCTCTACTTCCAAATTGAAACTGAAACTAGCATCGTTTTTTTTTGTATCAATATAAACCTAGAGAGTTTAAAATTGATGTTTTGGGTATTAATTTGATACTTAGAATATAATTTTGATACGCGAAAGTATTAATTTGAAACAAAAAATTTTTCAATGCCAATAAATGTTACTTCAAAAACTGGAAAAGTCTTAAAAGAAAAGTCCTCTATGGAATAAATGGATTTTAATATGGAACACGGATTCTTATATAAAAGCAAGGTGATTTTAAGCAGCTAAACATACATATATCTGTTGTTGTCGTCGTTTTGGAAAACATATGTAGATAACAAATGTAACTCCTTCGAGATGATATATACCAAGTACATGCGCTTTGCAAGATGACGCCCAATGCGAAAGTTTAGAAACTAAGACAGCTGCTGAAAGGGCGCTTTTCATTCAGGTTCTCTTCTAATGCGTAAAGATTTGAATGTATGGGTTTCAGCATAAGGCACTCCATTAGAGTGACTTCTGTTTAAACAACATCCGCTTAGAAACGGTGCATGCAGAACAATGCTTTCCATAGTGAGGTGCACACACCCGACGATTTCTTTTAATTAATGTAAATAAAATACATTTTGTAAGAGTTCAAAATGAACGCAAACCTTATATTTTAGTCCATTTTTAAAATTGATAAAAAAGAATATTAAATTGATAAAAGCTAGTATTAAAATGATTCTACGAATTTTACAATTTTAATATCAAATTAATAAGACCTAGTATCAAATTGATACTAAAAATTAATACAAAAAAGTGTCAACCTGGTACAAGTTAGTATCAATTTCATATGCTCAAAATATCATATGAATGCTTTCGAAAATATCCACTTGATAATTTAAGAATTAAAGAGAATTTGATACTCAATAATATCAAATTTATGACTAAATAGTGTCATTTTGATAATTACATTTTGTTTGGGTATAGGTAATCTTTTATATCGAACCATTTTTCTACATATGAAAATTGTCAACATCATGTCCTACATCTATGACCCAACAACTCAATGTGTCTTGTGCTGATTCATCAAACCATGAACGCTTTTCACTCTCAAGATGGAAATGTGTGGATAAGTTCATTGCGGTTTTGTGCATAAGGCTTTCAATTTTAAAACCAGAGGCGGAAGCCACCATTTAAGTCCACAAAATGAGATTTACTAGGCCCAGCACTGGCGCCGCTTGGGTGCATTTAGTTGTCCCATGTTGTGTGTGTGTGTGTGGTGTGTCATGGCTTCAGTGGTGCGATAAATGCGCATTTCACTTTCTATCAACGTCTGCGAGTCGGAGACTAATGGCAGTTTAATTATGGTGCAAGGCCCTCAACTGTCGCATAAATTACATTAGACAATTTGTATTTCTTTTAATGCTAAAGCCTCGCCCATTTTTTATTTTTTCATTTCATTTTTTTTTTTGCTTGAATCTTTTGCAGTGACTTGGCAATATGGCTTTGAGGTCATAGACACTACACAAAGAAAACGAAATAAATTACAAGGCAAACAAGGAACATACTTAAAAATGTCCGGCAATCAACAGCAACAGCAGCAGCAACAACAACAACAACAACAGAAAACATTAACTACAACAACAACAGCAGCAGCTACCACAAACGGAGCAACGACTTTGGTTAATAATTTGATAAAAATTAATGGCGTTGACAAAATTGTAAGCAAAACATCAGCAACGCAGGCAATTAACAAACAGCAGCAACAACAGCAGCAGCAGCAACAACATAGGCGCTCTTTACTGCCAGCCACAACAGCAGCAACATCAACGCAACAACAAAGCGTGACGCCAACGCCAACAGCAGGAACCGCACAGTCATCAGCCTCACATCAATTGCAAACGGTGGCCACAATACATCAGCAACATTCAACGCAACAACAGCAACCACCTCCCTCAACAGCAACATCTCGTCTACCCATACAACAGCAGCAACAACAGCAGCAACAGCAACAACATCAGCAACATCAACCTTCCACCCGCCGCAGTTTCTATCAATTGCAACATCCCAGCCTACGTACGCCCAATCTTAAAGCTCCTGCACCCGCCCACTCCATACCACCTCGATATCAGCCTCCCCCTCAACCAGGAAGTGGCATACTGAAACCCCATTTACCCATCAAGTATCCGCCGGATATTCCTCAGCTTACTACCATCTACATACCGGATTCCATCAAACAACAGCAGCAGCAGCAGCAGCATTCGCGCTATCTGCATCAGCACCACCAGCAACAGCAGCATCAGCAATCCTCAAAGGCCACACAGGATATGCTGAAATTTGTACGCAAACCGGAACAGGAACATCCATCGCCCAATGCCTCTGTTACATCATCCAGCGTTGTGGGCACCAATAGCACCGGTATACCCACAGCCAATGGTGGACGTTTGACAATTGAACAGAATCGTCAATTGCAATCGTTGGTCAATGAGCTGAGAGCGTTAAAGGAACAAAATCAACGTCTATTGGACGATAATCAGGAGTTGCGTGATTTATGTTGCTTTTTGGATGATGATCGACAAAAGGGTAGAAAATTGGCTAGAGAATGGCAACGATTTGGTCGTTATACGGCAAGCGTAATGAGACAGGAAGTGGCTGCCTATCAGGTGAGTGAATGGCCAAAGGAAAACTTAAAATTTCTTCCTCAAAATACAAGGACTTATGCAGGCTCCACTTTATATATTTTGTTGTTAAGAAAATTTCACTTTTAAAGGGAAAACCCTAAATTCTAGAAAGTCAGAGACGGCCACTGTCAACTATGATCTGTGAACAGACTAAACTAGATCAATTGAACTAAACTTAGGAACTGAACTACCTAACTAAGCTTCAGATTAGATTCATTCCATTAGTTGCAGCATAATATTTCGGTTAATTAGAGTCCATACTGGAGATTTGAACAGGCCTCGGTAAAGCGTGCTTTCGATGATTTATACAAATTATAAAAATTGTCATCGACACATTTATATAAATCTAAGTTTTTCCCCAGTTATTTGGCCCGATTCAAACCGAATTTTAAATACAGGGTTGCCACAGAACTTAATTGGTCAATCGCTCCAAAATTTTCTCCATCCCACAGAACTTCGAGCAATTTCAAGGTATTCGGTTTTTAACAAAACGTCGATTTAGCCATGTCCGTCTGTCTGTATGAACGCGTCGATCTTAGAGACTATGTATAATAGAGAGAGCCACAAATTTTTGCATGTATGAAGGTGTATACCATACCCAGATCAAGTTTGCTACAGATTTGGAAAATTCCCCGTCCTTCCCTTTTTATCCGCGAAAAACTGTCAGAGCCACAATTTTTTAGTTTAAAGCTAGAGACTTAATATATATTAAGTAAGGCCCAATATCTATCTGTTCTGTATTCCATAATAAGATCCGAGCAAAAACACAGAATATATGAAAGTGCGCCGCCGCATTTATTCAAAAAATTTTTAAAAATTATGAAAAGCATGTCATAATTTGTTGCATGCATGTTTTTGGTCGAAAAAGTAAGCTCAACATAAACTTAGGAACAGGGCTGTATAACAGTTTGGAGTTCAACCGCTCCGGAGTCGGAGAATACGAACTTTTTGGGAAGTCCGAACCGTACCTGAACCGGAGCAGAACACTTTTTTCCCCGAACCCGAACCTGAACTTGAGCAAAATATAGTTGAAAAGGGTTCGGTTCAAAATAGATGTTCTATTACATTTTATTCAAGCTGCTATAAATGTCAAGCGTTGGACTAACAAGATCTTGCGAAGAAACATTTTTCTTTATTTTATAATATTCAAGGAACTACTTAAAATCTTTAAGAATGGCCCTGTTTTAGAAGCAATTTAATAAGATATATTATAATTTTATTTTATATCAATTTCCCTTTAATTCATGAATCATATAATTGATGATCTATTTTTGGTGTATTGTTCGTATAGCGTATATATCACAATTTTTCTGAATGATTGCTCGAATGTTATATGCCTTTCGGAAAGGAATTGTAGCAAAAAGGCTGGGCTTCATCGTCTGTTAAAGAATCGGTTTCTTTAATCCCAGAGTTTCCCTAATCTCTGACTTATCGGCCGTTTTTATTGTTTGCTGCAAAATAAACGACAATTCTTTATCGCCAGACTTTCTTGCATAAATTGACGCAGCGTGAAGAAGAACGGAAGCATCGTACTCTTTCGATAAATCGGTTAAAATTTTTCTCTTCAGGCATGATTTTCCATCCTCATATGTCAAACGTGGTCGACCGATTTTGTTTTTATAATTGTTCTTCGAGGCCAAATATTTTTGAATTAAAATTTTTATATCATTTGAAAGATATTTTTCATTTTTTTTTTCAGATCGACCCATGTGTCTATTGCATTTTTAAAGTCCTTTCAATTCCGATTTAATGTCAGATATGTTTTTTGTTTGATAAGTTGAAGGCAGTGGTTTTTTTATTGCCCAGTTCAACAGCGCACTACTCTTCTGCTTCCTCCAAACATCGAGCATTTCTCTTCGGCAAAATACGACGTCGCCTGCAATGATTCAATTTATTTTGCAATGGCACAGATATGCGTAAAAACTGTTAATACTACCTCGTTGTGCACATATTGAACATTAATTGGACGTTTACAACTGGAGTTAATTGGATCTTATTCATTACTTCTGCTGCAATCAATTTTAGGTTAGGTCGTACTAAAAAGACACCACAATAACAACTCAAATAACAGTTACAAAACAAAAGCACACATACAATTTTCTATACAATCTTATTCCAAATACCTTGATCTTCGTTTTCCATGTTTGACACAAGCTGTACTTAAAGAATTGAAAGAATTGAATTGAATTGCCACAGCTTTAAACACAGCCAATTATTTCTGGCAAACACATCACTTGGCAAGCTTTTGGGAGACAGCCGACTTTTCAAACCTGAAGTAGCCACAGGGATGGCACAATAAAAATATTTTTTGGTATTTTAATACTGACTGATGTATTTAGAATCAAAAAATACTAAAGACGTTAACAAAAAAACATTTATTTTTGGACTTTATTTCAAAAAAAGTGCAGTACTGAGGGGAGAGAATTTGCCACACTAATACAGAAAGGCCGAAATGGGGCACACACATACACAACGTCTTCTGTTAATTTGTTTTGCACATGTGCTGCCTTTGGAATTGCCAAACAGTCAGATGGCCTTTGAAAACTAGGCAAAGCCTGGTGATGATGAAACCGCGAGGTTCCTGAAACACCTGTACAGTTGACCATCCTCCTTTGTGGTGTGTATGCGTCTTGTTTTAAATGTTATGAACGAACATAAATTTAGAATATACGTTAATGAAATACGTTATGAAATTAGTCAGCTGTTTGTGCATTTGAAAATATTTCCGGCTCGCTCTAACCACTGTGAATTCCTGTGCGGAATCTTCCTATGGAAGAATCTCAATATGGACTATCGCTTAACACTGCTTAAAATTGAGCAGTGTAAATTTTATCTCCAATACTCATTGCTCCATGACTTATTGACCTAAAGCCGGCTAAAATGTTCGATGATTCAAGCTCGAATGTTATATTTTCAAGCCTCACTTTTGTTTGTTTCAATTTACGTACATCTTTTCTGAAAAAAATTATTCCTGAACCCCGATTCGAACCCGAACCTATGTTCAGCGATCTTCTGAGCCCGCTCCGTGAACCTGAACCCAAAAAGTTTCGCAGGTTCGAGTCCCGGACTGAACGCCTGTGGATTTTTATGAGGTTTGCAGCCCTGCTTAGGAAATCAAAGCCATAGGAACAACATTACTTGGTAAGGGGTATTTTGCAGTCGGGGCACTCGACGGCAACACTCTTACTTGTTTTATTAAGGCAATTAGTTGGCAATATTCTGTGGATAATGCTCCCATTGCTCGAACAAACCTTGGTCCCCGCTATATTCCATTCAAACAATCGGAGACAGTTTGGCCAGATTCCAGGTCAGTTTTGTCCAGACTGCACCTACAGCTACCCTGACTAAGTTCTTTTGGCCCTTCAAAAAAGTCAAGAAAATTTCCTATTAATCGGATGAAAAACAATTTCCTTGTAAACACTTTTTCCCGACTTTAATGTGGAATTTACGGATTACCCATACTCGACTGCTAGCTCTTACCGTTAATCTTCTGTTCTGCTCAATGCTGATTTTTCATCTCCTCTTGCAGAATAAACTTCGCCAATTGGATGACAAGCAACAGGAACTAATCACGGATAATCTGGAGCTAAAAGAGCTTTGTCTCTATTTGGACGAAGAGCGTGCACATGTGGCGGCCAATGCGCTGTGCGCAGGTTGTGGAGCAGCTACCCGAAATGCTTTGCGAGATGATGGCGATGGCTCTAGTTCTAGTACCAATGCAGATGAGACTATAACCGCTTTGCGTAACTATGCGGAACAGAGGCAACTCCCACCGGTGAGATACACAAAATGTTTTTACCCATTAAGGGAAATACTTTATATGCCATTTCGTTTTTCTTGTTTAGGACCTAAGGCATGCCCACACCCTAAATGATCAGACGCTGCAGTATGTGCGTTCATTAGAACGACGCATACAACAGCTGGAGGAAGAACGTAGCACGCCCACTTCTAACCTACAACAGCAGCAACAGCAATCTACTCCTACGCCCACACCAGCTCCAGCCAAATCTGCACCCTCTCCACATCCGCATTCGCATCAGCAGGATATTACCAATAGCAGCCAAGCGGCGGCGGCCGCGGCGGTGGTGGCAGCAGCAGCAGCTGCCGCTGCTTCTGTACAACTACCCGAACCCATAGCTGGTCGTCCGGAGGCTGTGGTGCGTGCCTTGCAAGTGCTGGAGGTGCGAGAGCAACTGGAACGGGATCGTTTGGGCAATTTGGCTGGCAGTGCTCTCGATCAGATGGATGATGGCGAGAAGGCTTTGGTCCGTGAAATGTGTAACGTAGTCTGGCGCAAGCTCGAAGGAAGTCCGCATGGACCGGCAGCCCTAGAGCCGCTCTAAGCATTTAATCGGCTAACATTTAGAGTTTAATGTTAAAAGCTAATTTATGCCCTAATATATTACCCCTAACAATTGTACAAAGTTCAAACCCATAACCTAAGCTAAGAAAACACACACAAAATACTCAAAAATACCATGAATATGCCAGCAACTGATTTAAAATATCACTATTTTCAATTCCATTTAGCTGAACAAACTAAATAAATGATTTGGCTCAAAGCTAAGTTTTAACTGGTCTTAAAACTAGTCGATTTGGTACCAAATCATGCTATCGACGTTCCGATTAATCGCCCAATCAGCTTTATTGTTGGTTCAGTCGATTACTTAAATTTCCGCCTCTTATTTCGTCATTTTGAATCAGTTGTTGCCTTACACTTGATATTTTTCAACCATTGTAATCTTTGACTGTTATTTTTTTTAGAGGCAATCAGCAGCCTTTTCAAAAAAGAAAAGAAAAACTTTTATCTAAGCGCTGTCCACTATAAAAAAAATTCAAAATATAATGCCACAAATATTTTTATAACTAACCGAATGTGTTTATCATATCATTTAATGAATTTTTTAATTTTTTTACTTTGTCCGACTTTTTGCTTGTTTAATTAAGTTAATCTTCAAGTCGAGCTCTCTACCTTAACCTTGCTCCTCAATTTATTTCACACGCCTCTCCACCGATTCTTATCCCTTGCGCACAACAAAAAGCCAAACGGTGCATATTTAATGACAGTAAATTTAAAACTCACATGTTCACACTTTGGTGCTCTCCAAACCGCGACTGAAACTGGACAATGCATGAATTAGCCAGAAAGTGGGTTGGCTTGCAATTTCTTGCTGCATCATCCTGTCCCACATGCACAAGCGACTTTATGCTGATCTTTTACTGAATGAATGCGATATGGCGCACCAAATTGGCCAGGAAAAAATCAGGTTAAACAGCTCCAGCTATGTGTGGTAATTTACGTTTGTATCAGCAACAACAACAACAACAAGTTTGTAAGTAGCGTCCAGCAAAGCGTAGAAAGCGACCGCAACACCGGCGAAGTGTGTGTAATTCGATTAGATTTATGTTTATGGCAAGTGTTTGAGAGCAAGTTCAGACTTAAGAGGGGAGGTGTAACAGTGAATTAGCAAGGTAAATTTTGTAATATGGAGGAAAGAATAGAAATGTTAGAAAACTATAAAAAATCCTTATTTTTTCAGATTTTTGCAACCCATAGAACGTACATGAAACTTCAACGTAATACTTTCAGACCAAGGAATCACGGAGCGTTAAATATCATTTTTAATAAACGCAATAGCGAACAAGGTTTAGGATGCACTTGACACCACATTTGGTTGGGTACCACTTGAGATGGGTTGTCTGATAAGTCCGTTTACCGGGTATTTTTTACCCTTTGTACTAGACGCTTTTAGTTAGATTTAAAGAAAGAAATATGAAAGAATATGTTAATAGAAGAATCGCTCTCAAGAGCTCATCGAAAGTATAAGTTCTAGATAGATTCCGACCAGATATATATTCTTGACATTCCTAGAGGAGCGAAAGTAATCGATAAACGTACATAAGATAAAGTATTGCTAAAAAATGTAAATTAACTTATGGTTAAAACCGAACTGCGATACAACGCTATACGAGATTTTTAAACGTGAAGGGAGTTTGGTATAGGTATCCGAAGGTGGTAAATCGTTCATTTGGAATACAAGTTACCTCAAAATTAGATGTTCCAAGAATTCGGATGTGTCCTGAGTCAACTAGTTCGCAAGAGCCGTCACAACTTGAAGTACATAGCCCCACAAATTACCATGCCAAATCTTCTGCTGAGGAAAAGGAAGGAATGAAATAACCAGTAGTCATGGAAAAAACTGTGTAAGAAAATATATGTATTAACTTTGTATACTAGATTGGACCTGCTGAGCGGTCTCACCCCCTATCTGCTGCTTTTTAGTGTATATGAAGAGTAATCAAGAGTACGCGGTTTAGGGTTTAAACTTTTTGTGGTTAACTCATACGCCATGTTGCCTATTTTCATATATTTGTTTTTCTTTATAAATAGTCGGCGTTGATTTTATTTAGAAACTATTCGAATTGAATAATAAAAGACGACTACTACTGTAACTGTTATTTAAAAAGATGACAGCAATTGAAATGATCTAAAAATTTCGTAGTAAAAATTTGTATTTTATGAACGTGTCGTATGAGTAATTTTTTCTTTACAGCTCGGTCGCGGCCATTTAAAATAAAATAAACAATTGTTTTTTTACAATTATAAATTATACAGCAAATATTCAGGTCTGATCCCAATTCCGAATACGAGTGTAATTGTTGCAAATCGAGCTGATTGCTGTTTTGAATTCTGCAATTCGACACAATTTGTCGTTACGATTTTTGGCTTTTATTTCTTTGTTTGATTTTGAAGTATGTTTAAAAAGAATTTTAATTTAAACATCAATAAAATGTTGATTGAAAAACCAAAACCTAACGACTGTGACCAAATCGAGCTTTTCTCAATTCCACTTTTTTTTAGACGATTTCAATCTTAATCGATAGCTGCTAGAGTTTCTTCATGTAAGCTAAAGTATTCGGACAACAGTTTCTGTTTTTATACACTTGAAAAGTGTATTATAATTTTGCCCAGAAGATTGTAACGCATAGAAGGAATCATCTCCGACCACATAAAGTAAATATATTCTTGATCAGCATGACGAGCTGAGTCGATTGAGCTTTGTCCGTCCGTCTGTCCCTCAGTTTTGGAGCTTTTGAGCTGAAACTTTGCACAGAGTCTTCTTTTTACTGCACGCTGCTAATATGTCGGAACCGAGCGGATCGGATGACTACTTCTTGTAGCTGACATAGAAATGTTCGTTCGAAAAATGGGTTTTAGTGAAAAATACTGTTTTGTTCTCAATATTACCACTCTCAAACAAGGTCATTGGTAATATTGAATGTTTTTAAGCTGATCTGCGAAGTTTGGTCGAAGTCGCTAACCGTTAAGACAAGCTTTTTCAAATGTATCAGAACTTCGGCACAGACGAAGTTAGCATTGCCTTTCTCGTCTTATGCAATATTTAACAGTATTTGATATGACATATACAAATGTAATATTTAAAGACTGTTTTAAATTATCTTAAATTTATTTAAAGAGTAAATAGGGGCTTTGTAAACTCACATTATAGAGTTGGTACCAAATCTGGTTGCTTTCGATATCTAACCACCTGTTGATTGAACCGGTTTCCAAACAGAGTTTGAAAAGTCAAAACGTAACCCAATGGTTCGGAATTCGGAACAGCAAAATGTGAAATGTTCGTTTTTATTTCGTTTTTAATTATTGAAGACGGTCGGAATTCGGAACAGGGGTGATTAGATTTTGCAATGCTGAGACCTACTTTTTCCATTTTGCCGTTTTGAGGTCCGGCTTAATGTACACAAATTGTATTGAGTAGTTCGATCTGTGCTAGGAAAGCGGACTGTCGTTCATAAATGCTTTTGAAAATTCAAGTTGTTTCATTGCCAAGCTGAGTATATATACCCATATTTCTGCGGTTTCAATGGTAAAACGACAAAAATTGGCGGACTGGTTCGCTCAATCAATGATCTCTATATGATAACTCTAAAATATTTCTAAACGCACGAAAAAAAACTTTTGATGTCTAACTTTATATAAAAAAATCAGCTTTGGACAGCCTTGAACCAATTAGAATCAGCAGTCAGACGCAACAAAACAGAACAAGAAATAATAAATATATTTGCGCATCAAATGTCCTTCTTTTTTTGTATTTGCTTAGTTTTGGGGGTTTCAAGATTTTCTGCCACGAATCAGATTCAATTGCAGACATCAAGAGGTCGCACACATTTGTGGTACCAGTAGTAGTAGTATTTTATTTGAAAAACAGAGGCTTGGTTTTTAACCATCATAGTATAATCATAGTATAATTTCTTAATATTTGTGGTACCATGTGATCTTGAAAGCTGTGAGCGGATTTTAGAATTGTTTGAACCATAATTTGATAAACACATTTTCACCCTTCGATTTTGCTATTTTTTTTGGGTAATTTTAGGATTTTTAGCGCCCTGTGGTCCCACTGAAACGGAAATCATTGGCAATTTCGTGACATAAATTTTTATTTGTTCTGAAAAGCAACCTTACTTAAGGGGGGATTCTCCAGGTGCAAACATTTTTTTTCCATTTTTTTGCATTCTTTTAAAGCTTTTTAGTTTTCATTTCACACGAACTGGAAATTGTGACCGACAGCCTTTTTTTTGGACCCCTACTTTGACGGCCGAGAACTTTTTTTACCAGCCCTCATATCGAAGCAGTAAAATTTTTTTTGTTTACTTTAATCTGTTTTAAACACAATAAAAAAACAGAATTGGAAAAACTTTTTGCGTTTTAAAATAAGTTTTATTTAAACAAGTAAGGGTGTTGCGGTCGAGTGCCCCGACAGCAAAATACCCTGTTCCAAGTAATTTGGTTCTTATAGCTTTGAACTCCTTTTATTTTAAAATTTATTTGAATAAATGGGGAGGCGAACTTGCATATCTTCGGTGGGTTTGCTCGGATCTTATAGTGCTATACAGAATATTAGGCCTTACTGAATATATATTAAGTCACTAGGTTCAAGCTTAAAAATTGTAGCTCTAACAGTTTTTCGCGGTTAGAAGAAGGAGGAGGAGGAATTTGCCAAATCTGGAGCAAACTTGATCTGTGTACAGTACACACCTACATACATGCAAAAAATTGTGGCTCTATCTGTTACAGTCTCTGAGATCGACGCGTTCATACAGACAGACAAACGGACAGACAGACATGGCTAAATCGACTCGTCTGTTGATGCTGATCAAGAAAGGTTTTGCGAAAAGAAAGCTACTCAAACCAGCTGTGACCTACTTCATAGACCGCTGGTCTGCCACTGAAAAGCTATTTTCTGCAGGTTTAAATGGGAAATTCAATAAAATAAGGAACCGGATATCTACAAATTAAGAAACCGGACCGCGATCAGAGCCTCCGGACCGAACCATCTGTTTCCAGTAATCACTTAAAATATAAATAGTCACACGCTGAACATGGATACCTCCATAGCTACAAAACTTTTGTGAGAACTATTTTCACATTCTCCCAAGCATCAAGTATTCCGGGCGGTTTCCGTTTAGCGCTTGGGTAATTAAAAATTCCACGACTTTAGAAAATTAAAAAATTTTATTGTTGGAAATGCACAAGTACATTTTGTACTCCGACTTACACACTAACAGTCTGTTTGGTCTCTTCCGATTTGCTCTTAAAATCTTGCAATAGCTTAAACTTTTGAATTTTACCCGAGGTAGTTTTGGGGAATGCATCGACAGGCACCACAAACCGTGGTACTTTGAAATGTGCCAGTTTACCCTTGCTGTAGGCACGCAACGATTCATTTGTAAAGCTCCTTGGGTCAACATCATCGTGTAGGCGTACAAAGGCACAAATCTCCTCACCCAAACGTTCATCTGGTACACCAATCACCTGAAATAAAACCGATTATATCAGTGATCACTAATCCAGTTTAGAATTAAATCCTTACATGAGCTTCAATAACCTGCGGATGGGCATTTAAAAAGTCTTCAATCTCTCGCGGAAAAACATTCTCACCGCCACGTATAATCATCTCCTTAATCCTTCCCACAATCCTTCCATAGCCATTCTCTTGCAAGACAAACTGATCGCCCGTCTGGAGCCATCTGTCAGCATTAATGGTCTCTTGGGTCTTCTCCGGATCACCATGATATCCCAACATAGTGAGATAGCCACGTACGCATAGCTCTCCTGGCTGGCCGAAGGGCACTGTATTGCCATCCTTATCTACGACCTTAGCCTCCAAATGATCGGTCAGATGACCCACTGTGTTGAGCACATCAACTTCCGAGTCTCCGGGTAGCGTTTGAAAGACAACTGCTGTTGTCTCCGTCAAACCGTAGACATTGTGCATGGCTTCCACTTTGAGTACGTCTTTGACATCCAAAATAAGCTGAGGCGAAATGATGGCTCCTCCGGAGATGGCCTTTTTAATTCGACCCAAGGGTACTTTAAGTTTTTGCTGTGCCCTAATCAAATCCACATACATGGTTGGAGTGCCATGTATCACCGTGCACTTCTCGTTCACTATGGCAGCCAGGGAGTCAGTGGGATTGAATCCAGCTGCAGGCAAAACCAACGTGGCACCCTTCACCAATGCAGCCATAATTGTAATAACCACTCCATAGGCATGGAAAAGGGGGACCTGTACGCATATGCGCTCACCCTCCAACTCATTGCGATTGCCCACATGAATGCCGTTATTGACCAAGCCATTGTGTGAGAGAACTGCAGCCTTGGGATTCCCCGTGGTGCCCGATGTAAACTGTATATTACAGGGTGTATCTGGACTGATTTTTGTTTGAAGCCTGGCAATCTCCTCCTGCTCTGATCTGTTGGCCAGGTTCAAAACCTCTTCAAATCTTAGAGCACCCTTTAGACGATCCTCGCTGTTGATGATGACCGAACGTAGATGTGGAAATTTCTCGCTTTTGAGTTTACCCGGCTCCGAGTCAGCTAGCTCGGGACAAATACTACGTAGAATCTCATAATAGTTTTGAGTCTTGAACGTCTCGGGTGCCACAATTGCCTTAATGTCCACTTTGTTGAGACAATAGGCCACCTCGGGTCCCTGGAACGCAGGATTAATGCCCACCGAGGTGAGTCCGGCTCTAGCTGCTGCCATCATGCCCAGATACCAATGCACATAGTTGGGTGCCCAAAGGCCTACTGCATCACCATGTCCTAGTCCCAGCTTACGGAATCCAGACGCCAGACGATCAATTTCGACCAAAAGACTTTTGAATGTATATCGCTTGCCCTCATGACAGGATACTATGGCTTCCACATCACCATATTTACTGGCTGTCAACTCCAATTGCTGGCCAATATTGCGATAGACCAAGGGTTCCTGTCCAATGTGATGTCTGTGACTATTGGGAGCGTAAAGTGAAGTTGAGAGGCTGGGGGAGAAATAATATTAAAATTTTAATGAGAGTTTGATATCGCAAAATACGGTCTGAAGGACAATGTGATGTGAAAGCATTCCGAATGTTTTTAGAAGTCCTACCACACTGCTTGTGAAACCAAAATTTATAACTAAACTAGCTACGCCGACTTTGAATTTTAAACACAAAACGAAGAAGCTTACGACAATTGCCTTTACTCTTCATCTAGCAAAATTCGTGATTTTTTGACCTTTCGATTATCAAGATCCGTCTATTTACTCGTCTTCATGATAATCGAAAATCATCATAAAATTTTGCGAATTTGGCGATTTTTCGGTCCGTTTGATCAACACGTCTTTTTGATCAAGTCTCATTTTTGCAAAATTTCTAATACTCTTAAACCGATTGACCGACACCTATCAAATCTTTATGAAAATCTCAACTCTTTATATAATTTTGTAAATTTCCTCGTTTTTTGGGGCAGTTCGTTCTACACCGCAAATATTTATCCCCTACTATTGCAGTCTATCGAATCTTCATAATCTTCATTTAGAAATAAGAAAATTTAGCAAAATTCGCTATTATTTTTAATTGATTTTTTTCCTATTTACCCGTCTACATTGCCATTTCCAAACGTTCCAATATTTTGGTAATAAGAGAGAATAGATCTCACTAGAAGAAACATATAAAATGCAACCACACACAATTATGTGGTATACAGACGGGTCCCTGACGCCCCAAGGAACCGGACTTGGGGTAGCAGGACCAGGAACGAAAATATCTGAACCAATGGGAGAATTCACAAGCATATTGCAAGCTGAAGTATGTGCCATCTCCCGTTGCGCAGACCGTAATATGGGAAAGAACTACCATAATAGAGAAATAGCTATCCTCTCCGATAGCCAAGCAGCGCTTTAAGCGCTCAGCAGTAATAAGTTCACCTCTAAGCTAGTCTTAGAGACAAAGAACAAACTGGACCAACTAGGCAGCAGAAACAACCTGACCCTACAATGGATACCGGGACACAACAACATCCATGGAAACGAATTGGCCGATGAACTGGCACGCAAAGGTGCAGCCACCGCAATGGTAGGGCCAGAGCCCTATTGCGGATAGGCCAACACAAAGGACTCCTAAGAAAGGAAGAGAATACGCTTAGAACAGCCTCCTGGGTAAACACCAGGGGAATGAGACAAGCTAAAGCATTAATAGTGAACCACAACCTCAAAAGGTTCCAAAAGTTAATCCAACAAGGAAAGAATGCCCTCAGGATTCTGACAGGGCTCTACACGGGCACAAGTTGGGAATAACAAACACCCAACTTTGCAGATACTGTGAGGAGGAGGAGTCCTCTGAACATACACTAGCACACTGCGATGCCCTAGAGAAGCGCAGACTCAGGTTTGGGAATCACCTTCTACACCCAAGCAGTATCAGTAACTTAGAACCCACAAAAATCCTGGCTTTTGTACAGGAAATAGGGCTGCTAGGAGAGCTCTAAACTCAGTAGGGCGGACTAGCAGAGCTTAATGCAGTGAGAAGGTGGGAGGAGGTGCGGACTTATTTGATCATAACTTGACCTCTCGATCTTATCCGCAAAGATACATATGCCAATGACTAACTATCTCTAAAATAAACACCACTGGCAAAATACAAAATAAACTTATCGCGTAGAAGCATGTCCCTGCTACTTTTCTACGACGACGACACAACACGAATCGACTCGGCTGTTGATGCTGATCAAGAATATATAGGGTCGGAAATGATTCCTTCTCCCTGTTACATACTTTTGCACAAACTTATTATAATCTATGTACCTTCGGTACAGAGTATAATAATATTTTGGACTGCGCAATCTTTCGTAAATGCTCAAATGAAAATTTGAAAAATTTCGCAGTTGTTGGTTTACACTTCTAATTTATGCATCTTTAATTACCATTTATCCAATATTCATAATAATTTTAAGTCCTATGAAATTTTTCAAATATCGCAATTTTTTTCCATTGGATCTACACCTTCTATTTACCAACTCCTGCATTGTCATCTAAGTATTGGCAAATTTCGCTATTTTTTTGACCATTTTACTAAAAGCTATATAGCCTATGTTTAACTCCAGGTTATATCAACTATAATTTCGCGGTTTTTAGACTATTCGCAGACTTGACTTATTCCTCGTTCGTTCAGTCTTTAAACGATATATAAAATAGAGGTTGATTAAAACACTTTAGCTGCTGCTTTTGATTGTCTTTGTTTGCGGGAGGAGTTTTTTTTCGATTTTTATTTCAAGTTTTTCGGGTCGATCACCCAGTTGTTATTGACAAGAAATTTCACGGAAATAGTCAGTACATATGTAAACTTCTTTGCCTTCTTTCAGCATGGAAAAGAAACCACATTGATTTCACAGGTCTTCGTAGGGCTAAAAATCTGCATATCGTGAAATAGTAGGGGAGAGTGGGGGTTGTGATCTAGTTTTGTTTTGAACATAACATTGCCAAAAATAAATTTTTTTTCCTTCTGTAAATTTTGTATTTTAGTTAAAAGTTGCATGAAACTTAACATATCATTAGTATTAAAAAATCGATTTTTGGGGTTTTTCATTTCATATTGAAAAAAAAATATTTTTCGTCATTTCGAAAATTTGTGGGGGTTGTGAGCCACCCATTTAAAAGGTTAAAATTCGTGTTTTTAAGAAATTATTCTTTATTGAAAGGAAAAATTTAAAATTTTTCTCATATTCTAAATTAAGAAATATTAATGAAAAGTGAAAATAGATTGACGGCAGCGGGCTTGTTTTTTTTTATATAAGAGCAGTTTTTGCTGGTTGCTGTTCTTTTGTTTGCCTTTTTGTATGTTTTTCTTACCTTGCACACTGCACACTGGCCGGAATTGGCAAAATTTTTCATAAACTCAAAAAGTAAATGTTGGAATATTGGAAAAAAGCTTAATTCCTCTGAAAGAGTATAGAACCATGAACTCTAATTGCTGGTTCAAAACATTTTTTGTGCATCCCTGGCCAAAATTTTATTGCTCCGGTGCCACGGCACGACCTGTTCTTTCAAAATTAAAAACAGCTATAAATGTATAGAGCAATTAATGTTTTGAAATGCCAAAATGTTGCAAAAGGCATGTAAATTACAAGAAAATAAAAAAAATTGGGAGCTTTTTTATGTTGTGCCTTTGTTTTTATGTGAGGTTGCTGTGGTATTTTTTTAGGCGAATCTAAACTAAATGTCACTTGTACCGTGGAGTAAAAGTGGGCAGCTCCTCGTTGCTTCTCGCAACTAAAGATGCAATTGTGTCCATTAAAATGTATATGACTTGGTGTAATTAATACATTTTGCTCGTTTTTGCTCGTTTTCGAAATATTTGATATTGTTGCAGACGGGAAAAGTGTATTTTATTATTTTTGGCTTAATTTGCAAAAAAAAATATTAAGAAAATCGACGAATCCCGACTTTAAGATACTCTGTACCTGCGACGGAGAATGCCTAGAGTGAATTTTGCTGCTGCAGCAACACCAGAACCGCAATTGTCCGACTTTACCATTCCTTTGGCAGATTGATAAGTTATGGTGATTACTAAATATGTCTAAATATGTCGAACCATATATCTTCAAAATTGTGGGAGATATGAGGTTTTTTCAAAATTGCGGGGGCGGGAGGGGGCGTGGTCGGACCGGTCCAAAACTTTGCTCGTTTCTTATTTATGCCATTACTATTAAATGTTCCAAGTTTCAGCCCTCTAACTGGGTCAGTCTAGTTTATGCCAAAATTTTGGACATTCCGGCCACTGTGCCTTGGAGAGTTATTCCTCTGTTTTATTGCGCATCATTGCAATATTCGCTTTGGAAGTCCAAACCGACTTTTTGGCAAAGTGGCTCACAACACCCCATATCTCACTTTTTTCAGTTGACGTCACATAACCGAACTATCATTTTTTTTAAATTCATATTTCTATCAAAACGGCAATTGACCAAAGATATTTCCTTTTTACTACAAGTCAAAAATAAAAAAAAACTTTTTTTTTGGAAAAAAAAATCGCGTTCTGGTGCACAAACTTAAAGAACGTGTTGACTGATAGGTTGATGGCCAATAGTTAGGTAATAAGAAGGGAGACATAAACAAAAAGTTGTAATTTGGTTTTTTTTGTGGCCAATATTTGAGTACCCCCCATTCTCCCCTACTTACTTTCTCAGTAGTTGAGATCGGACACGAAATAGAAAACCAAATCTAGACCGTGGGGCCAAAAGAGAAGTAGACAAACGACGCATTTTTGGCACCATGTCGAACATCAATAATTATGATATAATCGACAACATAGTTAGTGTGAAAAAAATGTACTCTTAATAAAATGTGCAAATTAATACTGTTTTAAATTATTAAAAAAAACTTCCAAAAGTCAGGGGTCGGAAATGCAAGGATATAAAATCTTTGGCACAGACAAACATATTTTTTTGTAAACTAGCAATTTACTGCAAATTTCGTTTAAATAAGGTAAGAAAGTACAGGTTACATATAACTACATTTTTTAATGAAATCAACGCGTTACCTACCAGAGCGTATATAGTGGGTGATGTAGGTAAACATTTATCATTTCATTTATATCCTGTGGCTATAAGTGTCTATATTTTTCGAAAAACCGAGTTTTTCAGTTTGCACGCTACCAATGATGTTTAAGTTTTAGCTAAATGGTTTGTGTCTTGACTAGGTTTAACATTTTATTGCGGAGCTTAAAAAGCTCTCTTATCAATGAGAAGCGATGTGTTTGTATATTAAGCATTGTTATTGTTATGGTTTTATTATTAATTTTGGGTCTTAGGTTAATTTGCTTGTTTTAGTGAAATGCAGTAATCTTTATTGTAGATTATTTTGGACTTAAAAGAAGGAGATAAAAATATAAAACTTATACATATCTGTATGAGAATGTGCTAATACACATTCAAGTAAAACAAATGTATTTCTATTTGTTTTTGTTAATTAGCAACAAACACTTATTAATCACATTTATATAAAGAATAGAAAATTCTGTTCAACAATATAGATTTCTTTTAAGTTGTTACCTATCGACATGGACTACTTATATTTTTAGATACTTTGGTAGCCTGTTGTGGTGCTTATCAAAAAAAATCAACGATAATAAAATGAAACTGTACTCCAAACCGTTTAAATCTTCCAGTTATTTGTTTACATACATACTTCAGGTATGTATAATTTATAAATATTACGTAATAATAGCCTCTCAGTCGAAAACTGAGAAGATAGCTGCACAGACAATTAAAATACGATTTGGCAACATATTAAGAAAGAACGTCAACGTTCACTGCGATTTGTTAAAAGTCATCTTAACTCACCTTCTTAGAGACGTCAACATAAGCCTTTGCTTAAGCAAATGTCTGGCCATTAAATCAATTTTTCTGTTGAACATTTTTGGGTTTATCTCTATTTTAATTTCAATACTTTTTGCTTAAACCAATTTGCATTATTTTTAATTAAAATTATTATTAAGCGCACGTCCACGAATCGCCAAGTTCATAAACAAACTGAAATTCATTCGCATTCTCATTCTCCAAACCGGCCACGGCTTCCCTCCCCATAGCATACACACACGATCATCAACAACTTTTAATATGTATTTTTATTTGTTTTGCTTTTGTCTCCCTACTACTGAGAGCATGTGTGGCGAATGGGCGGGTGGGAGGTAGGAGCTATTAGTGCGTTTGTATGAGTTCGTAAGACCGGCAACTGTTTTGATGCTATTTTTTTTGTTTGTTGCTTTCTGCGATGGCGTGATTCGTCGTTTACCTTTTCTGTTTAGTGCAAAAGCTTTATTTTGCTAAAATAAGGTGAACCTTATTTTTACGGGCACTTGAAATGATAAAAGAAATGTAGGTGAAATCGAAATATAGCAAATAATTGAATGTATCTTGTTATACTCTTTATCAAAGGTACACAGACTATACTAAGTTTGTGCAAAAGTATGTAACAGGGAGAGGGAATCATTTCCGACCCTATAAAGAATATATGTATATATGTATAAAAGAATATATGTATATTCCTTATCAGCCAGGTCGATATAGCCATTAACTTCTAATACTTGCAGGCAGATCAAGTTAATTATAAATTTTTCCACGCCCCTCCCGCCCCAGCAATTTGGAGAAAACGTCAAATCTTCCACAATCACTCCGGTAGAGTATTTTGTAGTCGGGCTTGACCGACTTTTTAACTTGTTGTTATCTTCGAAAACTTGGAAAATAGCTTTATGCAGTGTGAAAATCGGGAAAGTTAAATACTTATTGACAATATAATATTAATTCTTTCTAATATTTCAAAGCTTTTCTTCCCGGACATAATTTACTTTACCAACGTGTTTTTCCAATCCTCGAAGCATATCATATAGTCACCTACCTAAAATCACGAAGATGTCACTTTTTTGTGGAAAATATTACAAAAAGTAATTTGTTAAAAACTCACAATCACACTTATAAAAATCCATCCGGATTTTAAAGGATCCCAAACGGTTGTGAAAACAAATTAATCCCGAATCCCACTTCCCTAAAATCCTAATAAATTAAATTAAGCGCATATTCGAACTTAATTTTTTAGCAAAGCAGTATCACTTTTTAAGCATGTTCGATGTGCGTTGAATATTTAACATCTTTTTGATCCGGTGATGCAAGCAGGTTGTGAACCAAACCGCTAATTCAATATCGTAAACCGAACCAGCATATTTCAAAAATTGCTGAACCGAATTAAAACCCGAAAATGCAAACCAGCTGCTTCGTTTTTTTTTTTACAGATTTTGTGTATTTGTATATCTTATCTTTCCTTCCCCCACTTTCCATAGGCCATTGCAATATATGTACTTCAAAGCCCACACCAGTTTTAGTCCATCTTCAATTTATTTTTTTGCCAACTTTTCTTAATCTGGGAATTAAAACCACTGCACTGAACACTCATACGCTTGGTCTAAGCGTAATTTTAATTATTAATCAAAGTATGTAGTTTAAGCAGGGAGGTTGTTATATTATCTTTGCACATAACTGTAGAACAGGAACACAATTAACCACAAAGATGGTTTGTAGATCGTATAGCTATTTCAGAAACCTCCCGGTTCTATCATCAGAAGTCTTTGCCTGACTACTGCAAGCCAGCAGCTGCTTCATCATGCCAGTGCTTATATAACCGCTGGGAAAGCGACCAAACAAAAAAACCAGGTACTACGGAGATAATGCCAAGTTGCCAATAGCGTCTATTGGAGGCCAATGTCTTTTATCTTACCTTTAAGACAGATCAGCGGGTGGATGAGGTATTACCACTTTCCTATAGTGAATCCTTGTGGTATGTCAATGGACGCATTCCCAATGGTCATTTTGTATTAGTAAGAATATACATTAATGTTAAATTGATCTTAGATTTTCGTCCAATGAAGCTTAAAGTTTTTTGTTTTTCGTTGGGCCAATTTACTGGAAATTTTGATGGTTGCTAATGTGGGTTATGGGTCATTCCTCTTCAAAATAAAACTTTATTATATTTTAAATTTTCCTCATATGCGTTTCGGTCTGCATTTATTTGTTTACATTAATATACAAACAAACATTACAATGAATTTCATACATACATATATCACCTGTTCCCTATACCACCGACTTTACTTTTGTTAATTTGTCTTAATTTGTCGTCCCATTGTACATATTTATTTCTTTCGCTTTGTCAAATGTTTGATTTTCTTGTTATTTTCTGCCGCAGAGTACATGTAGTTTATTTGGCCCATTCTTATATTTCGTTATGTTGGAATACTACAAATATATTATGATTATAATCTTCCTATTTTTCTTCTTCTTTTCTCGTGGCTTTTGTTTGTTGTTTTTGTTTTTGGTTTAGGGCGGCTCGACGTGTTGCGTTGAGCTTTTTCTGTGCGTGGCTGAAGACTTGTAGATGTTTTGTGTGTTGAAATTTGTTTCTCTCAAAATAGTCTCAAATAGTCGAAATAATGAAATGAAATAATGGAAAATAATGAAATAATGGAATAATGGAATTTTTCCTTTTTCAATTTTTTTAATATTTGGTATTTTCCATTTTTTGTATTTTTGTAAGGTAATCATTAAATTATTGTGTGAACCGAAAATAATCGTAATTTAATCTAATTCAACTTTTAAACAAAAATAATCTAATAATATGACTACATAATAATCTTTTTAACAGGTATGATTTGGCCCACGTCGTCCTTATGATTTACAACCCGCTCTTCCCGCTGTTAAGTCCGAAGACTTTCCAGTGTCAGTCTTGTTCTCTCTTTCCATTCTATGTCCTGCACTTTAACATTATTGAAATCAGCAGAGTGTCCAGATGTTTTCAAGTGTTCTGCTTTTGATTGATTTTCGCATGGCTATCCTAGTCGCAAGCGCTCGTTTTGAAGTTCCAATCTATACGCCGTCGCAAGCCTCTCCTCCTTTTCCCTTACTTGCTATTTCGTACACAACGTTCTGTTTGTTGTTCTTTCGATGTTTTGTCTTTTGTGTTAGTAAACAGTTTCCTTGTGTGTGTGTGGGCTTTGTATGCGAACGTTACTTTTGAAAGTTGTATCGGTATTATTTTTGCAATTGTCCGCTTGCATGTTAATTTGTCCACATAGGATATCTCGACAAAAAATATTCTTGATACAGCATGATAGCTATTGTGTCTTCTCTGTCTGTCGCTCTTGTCGGGTTCAGTTATTTGATCTTGTTTGAGTGGTGTTCGTTTTAGAAAAATTATTTTCGCTTCCTGGTCACGTTATTTTTCAGCTGGTCCGGATAACTATTTTTTTAAGTTTAATGCATATTTCGGGTCAGAGTGCTGCGTCGGTTAAGGTGTTATCATATTCTTTGCTGTGTTTATTTTCTGGGATATGGGCTGCTTTGATTGAAAACTCATTATTATCCCTGAAGCTATGGTTTTTGTGTTCCACTTGAACTCAAATTTCCCGTCGTCTCTATACTTTTTGAGTCCGATGATGTTGCTTGTTCAGTGTCCCAAATTAATCAAACTATATCATCCACATCTATTTTTATAAATCTGTACGCCCGACTGATTGACATGGTGACTGACATATTATCAACGCCCAGCCTTAACGGCTTATCCTACAGGTTTGAGATTTGGCATAGACCTTCGTATTTTAAATGTTTCTTCTCTAAAATTGCTATTGCATCGTCCAAAATTTTGTCCAGTATAATATTGGCTACGGTGCTTAAAGACTTTAAAATGAAATGATAATATCCATTCCAAATGGATCTAAAGGCATCTGTTTATTTTCCGCTGCTTCTGCAGGGTATAATACAGTCGGGTTTAAACAAATTTCTCATTTCTTTATTATCACTTTTTAAAAACAAAGTATTTTTGACTTTTATTAGTAGACTTTACGCAATCTCATTTCTGAAGCTGCTTATCAACAGTTTACTTTCTTGCCTTATCAGCGGGATGAAGAAACAATTTTTTTTTGGTTTGTTTGAATACATACGACAACATGGCCTTGAGCAGCAATTGACAGTTTCTAATCGAGTTTCCTATGCTCTTGATGCCCCAACGATACTTTCGACGTACTTGTCATTTTCCTCTTGTATTGTTCTTTTATTATCTTAAAATGTTTGCTCTCATCTAGCTTATGGACTGCATACGTAATGGGTGGATAACGCTTAAAGCCCCTGTTCGTGGTCTGAGCCTGTTTGAAACAATAATCTTCGAACAAATGACACTTGCAGTTGGTTGGATGTAGGGCCACCTCATACATAATGGCCAAGCAAAGTTCTAGATTTTTCAAATACTTCTCCTTGCTTATGCACTCGTCAGGCCTATTGGGTTGTGAGTGTATGGAACTGAAGGGCACTGCTACCGAGTAAGCACCGGATCTACAATATTTACGCATTTCATTCAACATGGGTAGGGAGACACTTATGTTATCGGGTATTACAGCCTCACACTTGTAAGCACGACTAAAAGCATTCTTGATGGATTGTCGGAACGGATTCTGGTGGAATTCGTTGAGTGGAGCCAGTTGATCCAGCACGCGTAACTGAACCATGTGAGCGCACCTCAAACGCCGATGAGCCTCATTCAAATGCGTGCGCACGACATGGATTACATACTCCACGCTCTGTTCGGGAACTAGTTTGACCGAAAACTTCGTGACGCAATGTGTGGGTTTGTGGAAACTACTTAAGCTTTCGTGTGGATAGGCCTTAACATTATGAATTGATAAGCTGGACATACACCAGCGATGCTTGAGAAAATCCGCACGGGACAGTTCGTGTGGTAAGCGCTCAAGACCTAAAGAATCTTTGTATTCCATTATACCCGACTCGGCCTTACACATGATGTTCCAATCATTCTGTGTGGGCGGTAAGACATGCCTGTGAAGTCCCTCCACAAGTACACCCTTCTGTACATCCATTAGGTGTTCATCAGGAGACACATCTCAGACATGGTATCGGGCCGAGTCTTTGAATCTTTAGCCCTTACCTCCAGCTCAAAGTATATATAACCACTATAGCTAGTGATAATCATGGGCATATTTTCAGCTACCCAAAAGTTGGTGCAGTGTATAATCAAGTCAACCGTTTCGAAAAACTTTTTACGATCATAGATCAAGCTCCTTAGGCCTCGACTGTCTTGATAATGACTCGAGTCGATGACAAAGCGCATATTTATGGGCAAATCTTCATTTTCTTTCATCCAGGCATCGACAGCTTGTATCCAGCTCATAATTGGACCCTTGGACGTGGCTACACCTTTTCCATAAAGCATTCCCAAATCCTGCGTTAGTTGAAATGGTTCATGTTGCCACTTCTCGAACTCATCTATGGCCAATACGTCCACATAACCATAGATCAAGACCACATTCTTGGCTGGCGAAGAAAAGTAATTGGCCAAGAGCACATGTTCCAACTGATCAAGCTCCTCATCTTTGGGCTTAATCTCTACCACCTCCACATCGAAATGCAACTGATTCAAATGCTGGGCCAAGCGATCTATAATCTGCTTATTCTGACTAGAATATAGCCGTTCCCGAGATATAGATTTGATTTTTATCATATGATCGAGCTGCTTCAAATATTGAGAACTTTTCTGATTGATGCTATACTGCGCTCTATCTAGCTCCAGTTCTTTAACGAGTATACGCTCTTCCAAGGGATAATCTTCCAGGCACATGTTCCGCCCACAGCGACAAAAAGTTGTATGTCCATCGCTGTTGGGCCCAAATCTGCGACAGTTGGAACGTTCGCCCCAGCATATCATGATCGACTTGGAGATATTTTTTTAATTTTGAATGAAAATTTGATAAAATGTGATTTTTTTGAGATATTAAGCGGAGATAAGTTGATATTATGGAGTAACACTAATTTATTTTAAGCACCTTCAATTGCTGCGAAAAAGTGAGTATTTAGGTTTCTTCTTCTTCTTCTTGATTGGCCCGATTCCCCCCCCCACAACCCCACGGTCCCCCCCCCCGCAAACAATGTCCGCCAGTCGCTTCTGTCCGTGCGAGCTGGGACCAGTTGGTCACCCAAGCTTGGCAATGTCTGCCCGAACCTGGTCATCCCATCTTAGTCGAGGTCTCTCCCGCCTGCCTCTTCCTCCGTAGTCAGCCGCCTTCGAATAATAAGCTTTCCCCTGGAGCTTCTCTTCGTCCATCCTGGTGACATGTTCTAACCAGCGCAGCCGCTGTTGCTTTATGCGCTTGACCAGACAGGTGTCCCCATAGAGCTCATACAGTTCGTCATTATTTCGAATGCGGAAATCATCGCCAACTTTTAAAGGTCCATAAATCCTCCGAAGAATCTTTCGTTCAAACACGCCAATCGCCGCTTCATCCGCTGCTGTCATTGTCCATGCTTCTGCGCCGTATTGCAGGACTGGGATGATTAGCGACTTGTATAGGGCTAATTTTGTTCTTCGCTTGAGGTCTCTGCTCTTGAGCTCTCTACTTAGCCCGTAGTAGCATCGGTTTGCAAGAGTGATCCTTCGTCGGATTTCCAGACTGATGTTGTTGTCGCTGGTTATCGTCGTTCCGAGGTAGACAAAATCCTCTACAACTTTAAGTTGTATTCTCCCATTGTAACAGATTGTCCAAGACGCAAGGACTTTTTGTCCGCGGATACAAGGTATTTCGTCTTGTCCTCATTTACCGCTAAACCCATCAGTTCTGACTGCCTCTCAATCTCTGAAAACGCCCTGCTTACCGCCCGTTCGTTTTTGCCGATGATGTCGATATCATCGGCATATGTGAGTAGCATTAGATCTTTATAAATGAAGGCGCCCGTTCTGTTGGCATGTGGGCACCGGCGCAGTATATATTCCATCAGTAGATTGAAGAAGTCACACGATAAAGGTATCGCCCTGCCTAAAACCTCTCTTGGTATCAAATGGTTCGGAAAGGTTCTTTCCTATTTTGACGGAGCTTTGTGTACTTCTCAACGTCATCATGCAAAGACGAACGTACTTTGCTGGTATACCAAGGGTAGACAAGGCTTCAAAAAACCTTGACCTTATCGGCGTAATTTTTGGATTTTGTTGTGAAAAAATTTAGTCTAAGTTTTATTGCCTTTAAAATAAACGAAAATTGATTAAAACAATTGGGGGAGTAACCTGAAAAATAATGTCCAAAGTATGTTTAATACAATTTCGTTTGAGTTTGTTCTGTATGTGCGCTTTGTCCTCTGTTTTATGTGTTTTTGTTGTGTGTTTTTTTAGGCAAGCTTAAAATTAAAATAATTCTGTTTCGTGGAGTATAAGTTTGGTGGATTGTCGTGGATTATTGTAACTCTAAATGCAATATTGTTCATTAAAGTGTCCTCTATACGATAGTCTAATTGGGTTTTTCCCGAATTTTCCCGAACCCGTGAAATTTTCATTTTTTCAGACCACTTCGAGTTTGAGCATAAAAAATTGATTGAAGAATGCATACACGAAAAAGCAGTCGTCAGAATTATATGCACGTCGTTTTTTCATAGAGCTATGGACTCTAGCGATCCACTGATCTCTAGTTAATGTTTAAATTAAAGAAAGGCACAACATAAAAAGATATCTCTTCCGACGGATGTCATTCCGCTTTTGGACGTTCCCTCTTTTACCTTAAGTTGTAGTATGGAACTCTCTTAGTGATGAAGATAATACTGACGATACCGATTCGGATGGATCCGATATGGAGAATAAATACTGTTTTCATTTAGATTCTGAATAAAGATGATGTTAATAGATTAGCTTCTGTAATTATTACATGTATTACATCATCAAAATCAGCTAAATTCATGCGATGAACTTTTCGTAGCTGGTAGACAAGGCTTCAAAACCTTGACCTTATCGGCGTGTCGAAGGCTGATTTATAATCAACAAATAGATGTGTGTGTGCTGATTCCTCTCTCATAGGTCTTCTCCAGGATTTGTCGTAATGTGAATATCTGGTCTGAAGCCACACTGATAAGGTCCAATCAGTGTGTTAATAAGCGGCTTAAGACGTTCACAAATAATGCGCGACAGAACCTTATATGCAATGGGAAGGAGACTGATCCCGCGGTAGTTGGCGCAAACTGCAGGGTCTCCTTTTTAAAGATTGGGCATAGAACACTTAAATTCCAATCGTCGGGCATACTTTCGCCAACCCATATACGGCAAAGAAGTTGGTGCATGCACCTTACCAATTCTTCCCCTCCAGCCTTGAACAATTCAGCGGGCAGCTCATCAGCACCTGGTGATTTATTGTTCTTTAGCCTTTTGTATGGCTAACAGACTTCCTGTTGGGTCGGTGGGTCTATCTCTATGTTGTGGATTGGTGGCATCGCTACTTCTCTAGAGGCGGCATCATGTTCGTCATCGCCTCCCAGTAGGTTGGAGAAGTAGCTTCGCCATTTGTTAAGCGCCACTTGCGGATCGGTGACCAGATTCCCGCTGCCATAATTGACTTTTAATTATCATGTTCAAATGGAAATTTTTTAAAGAAAAATAAGAAAATAATTTTGAATACAATACTTTCAATACTTCAAAAATCCAGAAAATTCTTGATTTAAGTACGAAATTTCTTGATTCAAGAGCGTTTTTTAAAACCTTAAATTCTTGGTTTCAAGAACGTTATGGATATGTTAAGCACGATTCGGAATTTTTTGGATAAACTTTTAGAGCTCAAAATAAGCACACTCAGACAAAAAGTAGAGAATTTCACTCTTGAATCAAGAGCTTTCGTTCTCAAACGTACGGTGGTAAGAGTGTTGCCGAAGAAATGGGATAAGATCGGATGAGAGGTTCTCAAGTAATAAGCAAATTAGTGAATCACCCCCCGCCACCCCCACCCACCCTTTCACAACCAACGCCGAGCAATTTTAGAGAGAGAGAGAGAGACAGAGAGAGGGGGAGAGAGAGAGAAAGAGGGAGGGAGTGAAAGAGAGAGCAACTTAGAGATGAGCGCAACAGCAGCACTGCATTCAGCTCCTACTCTAGGTACAGAGTATATTATAATCGGGCTTGACCGACTTTCTCACTTCTTTTACTTACTTTACTGAGACTTGAACTCGGTACCCCCAAGACTTAACAAACGGACGACGGCGCGTTAGCTCACTCGGCTATTTGGCATCAGTGAAACCTCTCCAAATCATACACTGAGAAAAAGTAGGATAGATTTGATGATCCTTAGAATATTTTTCGGTATCCATTTGGACTGATGTAAAGTATCCTTTTTCGGGATCCATTGGATATTTTCGAAATCGATTTATTTTCGCTTAAAAAGAATATATCACAAATAAAATATTTCATTGATCTTTATTCTTCATCCAAAG